>JAVJIF010014667.1:0-124219 GCA_038442645.1 Agave tequilana
CACCATAAAGATGAATGATTGTACCCAAGTAGCAAAAATGAACCCTCATTTCTTCTCATAAGTTTGCTAAAATTACATAGCATAGCTTTCATCCTACTAAGTCTAAACCCTTGAGTAAAATCCTGCTTGCACTAAGCTATGGCCTATATTTCAAAAACAAAAAAGAAGTCTAAACCCTTGATTAAAATCCTGCTTGCACAAGGCTATGGCTTATATTTCAAAAACAAAAAAAAAGTCTAAACCTTAAACTCTATGGCTTCCTCCGCTATGGCTTATATTTCAAAAACAAAAAAAAAGTCTAAACCCTTAGACTCTATGGCTTCCATGCACCTTCTACTTGGGAAATTATCCCTTTTCTAATCTCATCGACAAATAAAAAATGCTAGGTAGATCTAAGCACTCAAGATGGCGCATAGTGCACTTAATCGAAGTGCCTTGAAAGTTGTGCCATTTAGGCACACGCCTCAACCGCTCAACAATATAGAAATAGCATGCATGGCTGAACTTCATCCTAAACATGCCTAATAAATTTGGAGATTGCAAATGCAAAGAGATGAAGACTACTGAGAAGAATGAGGTTCACTAATTCTCAACTGCATAGTGTTCCCTTCTTTAGTTACGTTAGCATTCGAAACATCAAGTCTCACTGCTACATGACTTGTGAGAATTTACCAGAGAAAGGAACTGTTAGAATGTTTATAAAGCTCAATTGTGGCTTCAAAACTAGAAATACAACCTCAGTCTTCAGAGCATGTTAAGTAGGGGTGGGCATTTTGGTTGGTTCTGTTCAGTTCTCCCTATTTTGGGGAAAACTAAAACTGAACCAATCAGATAATTAAGTTCAGTTTAGTTTGGTTAGGTCAGGTTTCAAAGTTTATTAATTATTCTTGTTAATATATATTTCTACATATGCGTGTGTTTATATGTTTGTAATTGTTTAAAGTTTGATCATTTTATTACCTTTCCTAATGAGGACCAGATGAACTGCATCAAGTGAAATCTAAATATTTTGGTTCTTTTTGTTTTGGATTCTGTTTGGTTGTTGGTTAAACCCAATAATTGTTTACACCTAACATTAATCACTGGATTCCCTGTACTGGACTAGAATCATTTACCGTCTCTATCTTATTGATCACCCATAACTTTCATTCCTTTTTCTCTAATTTTTTCTCTTAGCACAAATTTGCATATGGGCATAGAAGAAGATTAGCACAGATTGGTACATATGGAATAGAAGTGATAAGAACATCACGTGTTGCACCCATCTATTTAGTTTAGTTTATTTAGCTTTATTTTATTTTATGTTAGTTGTATTATTTCTCTTTGTTTTTAGTACATCGGTTAAATTCTGAAACTGAACTTTTGTAAAGTCTATAAATAGGCCTAAGAACTTCTCTTATGAGAAGTTAATGAATGAATTAAAAAAATTTCGGTTAAATTTCATGAGCCTTGAGTTCTTGGGATTGCGGTGTGAAGCCCGTGGTGTAAAGGGTGTGAAACCCAAAGTTAGTTATCATTTCTTAAACTCTATTCCCATTTTTTTTTCTTCCTAACAAAACCCTAATTTTCTTTTCCATTGCTTGAAGATGATTGCGATCCATCCCGTATTACATCAATTTTGATACCAGAGCTTTGGCTCCAATCCTCTTCAAAATTTTCTTCCCTCTTTTCCCTAAACCCTAGCTCTATCTCTTTCTTCCAAAAAAAAAAAACTCTCCAAACCCGAGATCTATTATTAAAAAAAAAAAAAAACTACTGTTCCAAAAGTTCACCGAAAATCAGCTGAAATTAAGAAATCTCACTATTCAGTTCCTCCTTCCTCTCTCCTGTTGCAAAATCCTAGTTTTCTTTTCCATTGCTTGAAGGTGATTGCGATCATCCTTAATTACACCAAGAAGAATTGACCCCTTCTTTAGGTCTAGCTTCTCTTGAAGAGAAAACTGGAAAAGATACTATTACCATCACCTCGTTCAGATAAACTTTGGAACATAATGATACAGTGCGCGAGCCTCACATATAAAAGTGCCCAGTGAATTAAAAAAGAAGGATGGAAAAAGAGATAATTGCACATGAAACACATGGAAATGTTACCAGTTTCAGTTTTCTTCTATCATGAAACACAAAATTGGTTGGCACTTAATGCCTCCTATAACTCTGAAATTCCTGTGTCTAATATCGTCTAATAAATGAATTGACAAACATAGGAAATAAATAAACAATGTTTGAAAAAGGGAGGGGGAAAAAAAGAACACCTTTTCTTCAGAATGCCACCTTTTCTTCGGAACATCAATAACCTCCATGCATATAAAAGTTTAGTATTATATGTGTTGCTACAGTTTTAATGAGATATTTTATACCATCCATTTTTCCTAAGAGAGACAACTATATCATAAAAGATGCAGACTCGTGCTTCATTCATAATTATCTTATGAGCTTCCTCTTTAATTTTTAATCCACATGTCATCAAAATTTCCTAGTAGCATATTAGTTTTGCAATATTATCCAAAATGTTGGAATAGTTCTGTTTTATTAATTGAATAAACGTAACTGCAGAAAATATAAGCAAATAAAGTTGGAAATATAACTGGTATGACTGAAATGATTCAAAACAAAAAATGGCTCGATACATGGTTGAGGTAGTATCTAACCATGACTTGTTATATAATCAAATGACTCAAGAGCCTCAGAAGCCGTGCGGTATATATTTGGTGATAAGACGTGCACAAGGTGTTCATCAACCCACCTGCATTGTGGCAAGATGACAATTAGTCAGATACATGCAACTTAGCCAGAAATAAAGGATTGAACATGCAAAAACTCACGTACAATTTTAACCTAAAGGCATGCATCTGAAATAACGTGGAAAAAAAAAAACAAAAGAATTCTTAGGGCAACTATCCTACAACATGAAAAGGTATTCTTTCACTGACCTCTCAGGGTTTTCTTTTTGTTTTCTTTTTTGGCAGTTTACATTAGTTTATTAATTAATTTACTGCTGAGATATTTTTGAGGAATTTTTTTTCATACCAACAAGAAATGTAGAATTTTTCAATCCAAACAAAAATGTAGAAGTCAATTTATAATCATGAGTATAATCATGACAAAAACTTAGTTAAATCTGGAAGTACATTTAATTGCACCAAAAGTTTACCTCAAAGGTATTAGCACTTTTTGGGTACTAGCCCTTTAAAACGAACATGTTATTGTCCCAAGTTATTGGAATGAATTTATTAGTGCACTTTAATTATAAATGTAGTTAAGCTATTTGTCATGAAACACCTCAAATTTTCCACAGCAGTATATCAGATAAACAAACTCAGAAGTTAATGCTGATTTCATCAGACAAAACTGAATAGATTTAGATACCGTTTATTTGTTCATGAACAATGCCCGATATACTCACAAAATCTTAGAATGTAAAGCACATGCTTATAATCTTGAGAAGCTTGAATACCAAAAGCCTTATCACTCAATAAGATGCAATTGTATTATGACTTGGCTTAAGGGGTGCTTAGCTTCTGAAATCTATTTCGCTCAATATCAATTTAGACAACATAAAGTTTGTTCTAGATATAGTTTCAAGTTTCAACCACTATATAAAAAATGTTTAGCTTCGACAAATGTTAGAATCAGAACACTAATTTCAACCTCCATTTCCGCATATAGTTAGTCAAAAGGAAACTTGTACCTCCTCCATTTGGCCTCTTCCTCATCGACAACTGGTTCATCAGGATGAATCTTGTTGTTCAACTTGTCAATTATATCTGCAAGTAAAACCAATTCCAAATTCAACCTACTAAAACCCTCCAAAATGGAAATTTGAGAGAAAAAACCAAAAACCAAAAGATATTCAACGAACCCGACGATTCCACCATCTGCTGCCCATCGACAACAAGAATGGGTACTTTCTTGTAATCAGACCACTTGATCTCCTTCTTGCTCAAAGGATTCACCTCCACGATTTTATAAGGAATGTCATGATAGTCCAGGAAAGCTCTCACCTTGTTGCAGAAGGGGCAAGCCTCGTACTGATAGAGCACAACGTCTTTAGGGAGCAGTTCGGGCCGAGGCGGCGGCGCCTTGGCCTCGGCCGCCGACGCGGTGGAGAAAGAGAGGGAGAAGGACAGGGTTCCGGCGATGCCAAGGGAGATGGACTTCGGGGTGAGGATCGGAGGCGGGGATGGCGGCAGGGCTCGCTGGGTGCTGTACGAAGCTCCGCGGTCGCCAGAGAAGGCGGAGACGGCGGAGCGGAGGAGGATGGGAGAGGAGGAGAAGAAGGTGGGAGCCCTTCGAGCGATCATCGCCATCTTCGCGCTTTCGACCAGTTGAGATTCGCTCTGCTGATTAAAACCCTAAAGGCCTAAACCCCCGTGATTTATTTAGTTTTTGGCCTTTTGGTTGAGGAGAAGACTAGAAACTGAGAGAGAGAGAGAGAGAGAGAGAGAGAGAGAGAGTGTGGTCTGTTTTGGGACACATTGGATCTGGGCCGACCGCTGTCGTGGCATATTTCTCGGCGGTAGGCTGGGCTAGTATGGGCTCGTAGTCGGCCTTTTACTTTTCTCGAGACCCAGGAATTCAAGCGCCAAAAGCCCATCATCACTGGCGCAGTTTAGCACCCCCACTATCCTGCGCCCCTACCCAAAACCCCGACTCTAAAACCCCAGCAGGACCTCATTACAATTCGCCCAAAAACGAGTCTCTCTGACATGAGAAGGAGATAGAGTGGGCGAGGGCCGAGAGAGAGAGTTGAAAAATGGCGAGCCTCCGCCTGGCGATGGACGCGGCGTTCTGGAACCTGGACGTCTCCTCGCCGCAGACGCTGGAGGGCGTGGCCCGGTCCGTCCCCGGCGACCCGCCGCCGCTGCTGACCGCGAAGTCCGGCCGGACCGTGCGGCCCCAGCAGCTGTCCTTCTTCAGGAACGCCTTCCCCCTCGGCATCATCCCCTCCGTCTCTCCCACCGCCCACAAGGACCTCGGCTCCTTCTCCCTCCAGTCTCTCTTGCTCGGCCCCTCCGGTTCGAATTGGTGAGTTTTCGCCAACAAAAATGTGTTTTTGAGGGAGAAATTTTGTTTTTTTTTTTTTGCGTTTATATGGAGTTGATTCAGATGGGTTTTGTCTACTTTGTTTTTTGTGAAATGGGTTTGGAGCAATTTCGGTTCTAATGTCGAAATTTAGCTAGATGGTGGGAGTGGTTAGATTTTATGTGAGCAAAGGGATGATTTTGATATGCGATTACAGGAGAAAACAAATTTTTTTTAGCTAATATGCATAATGCAATTGCTCGTTCTAGTTTGAATTCCTGTAGAAAAAATTTTCTTTTTACCGACTAATCAAGGGGAAGTGAGAGGGTTTTCCCATTATTTTGTGTGTTTATACCGTAAGAGGGTAATATGAACTGAGAACAGAGTGAATTTCGCTCGAATGGCCTCGCAGTTTAACTCGCAACCTCAGTTTCAGAAACTCCACTCAGATGGAGTTTCGCAAACCCCATTTTCATGGAGGTTTGAAGGCATCCAAACCCCAGTTATTCCCAAACAAGGCCCAGTTTCACCTTGTTTTGAACCACAAGCTCTTTCAATCCTCAGTTTGGGAGCCTAAGTGTAGAGCTATATGTCTTTAACTTCTTACATGCCCTTCCCTTTTGACTAAACCCTCTGATGAGGGAGTGATCATGATTTTTTTTTAACGATCTTCCCTTTGATGTGTAAGCATACTTAATGGTCCCTTTGCGGCATCATACTTGAACATACTTTATAGAACTTCATGGGACCATTTGTCATTTACTGAAAATTACACAGGGATCACGCATCAAACAACCTATGAACGTTACACTATGTACATGTTTCATGTGTGAGCATACATAATGGGCCTTCCTTCATGGCATATTGTGTGAGGATACTCATAGGCTCTCATGACATCACATGTAAGCATATTCAACGTGCCTTTCTCACACCATTAATCATCACTAGGAAGTAGGAATTACATGTGCACCATTTATCTAACTGGCACACTAGCACCTTTTCATGTGTGATCATACTCAATGGGCATTTGTGGTTTATATCTTGGCATACTTATGCAGTAGGAAGCTAACCCTTGAAATTGTCTTGGTCTTCCTGAGGCTGATTGAAAGCTGCAAATATCACATAACTCTAGTTAAATTCATATTCGTGAACTTTCAGGATTATGGTTGTTACTTCACTCAGATGCATGCTAGAGAACTGAACATCCACCTGCATGTTATGTGGTAGTGAAAGGTTTGCATGCCCAAGGATCCAACAATTTCTAAGCACCTCTAAAGCGAATTGGATTTTTTTGTTTTGTTGATATCCCCAGACTCACCCGCATATGTGTTACATTTCTATGGATGCTTTAATTATTTTGTCCATGCTTTGCACTTCCGGGTTTCAGTCAGAGTGATTTTGTGTTGTTCGCTAATATCTTTGAAGGGGTTGGTCTATGACTTGGCGCAGGTTTCATTCGCCAATAGTTACATAGTAATTAATACTTTTCACTTATTCTGAAGTTATCTCATTACTTGTACTTATTTTGAATTTATCTCATTGCTGGTTATGATCCCCAAAACTTTTGCGTAATCTTCCTCGATCAGCACCTAAACAAGTGCACTGAAGAAACTTAGATGTATATCATTGGGTAAAAATGCAATATGTTAGTTTTATAATTTATAAGCATTATCATCACAGCTACTTCCAACTGGTTGATGTAACCTGGAAAACTTGTATTGTCACCAAACAGTGAAAGTCGTGACTTGTGACTGTTATATAGAAGTCTTTTGTTATTTTCCACCTTTTTTTCTGAAATTCGTATTCTTATATTTCTGAATACAGAATTGTTATATTAATTAGACATTAATCCCCCCCCCCTCCCCCCCTCCATATTTTTTCCTGCTGTTTACTTTATTAGTATGGTATTTACTGAATTAAGTGAGTGTTATAGTCAAAACCTGAATTTATTTCAAGGATAGATAAGTCTACATATCTTTGTCATTGATTTGCTAATCTTTGCAATACTTTTATTTTCTCTTAGGTGGGTTGGATTGGTAGGGCAGTTCCGTCCCAGGAAGTTAATATCAAATATTAAGAAAGAAGTGATGAGTGGTGATGAGATAGAAATTCCTGCATTCAAAGATGTTGCAAAACATATTGTGGACAAATCTCTTTATGCACATGGTTTGTTCTCCCAAGTTTCTCTGACGGATGATACCTCCTTACTATTTAATGTTGAAAGACATGGCGAGAGAAAGGGCCGTCGTTCAAAAGCAATGCTTTATCACAAGGTCAATAGTCCACACGTTCCTTTCAAGTGGATAGTTCTGTTATTTTTTTTTTAGTAACTAGTTATTTCAATGCATTATGCATAATTGGTTGTGCTTCACATTACTTCTTGTCCATAACATCCAACAAGCACAATTTTCTATAGTTAAGATCTAGCACATGTACTCTACAATAAGTTTAAATTATTACTTTGACACTGTGGTTGGGAGTGAGGGAGTGAGCAATAGAATGGATGATAAGTGTAGATACAATGTGCGAGTATCTGAGGGGAGAGGATCTTTAGAACTGAGGGAAAAATCAGAGGCTCACGAGTAGGCATCATTGGTTTATGTTGCATCCATTGCAGTTGTAAAAAATGAACATGGCAAATGCATACACATATACGTAGCTACATGCATGCATACATACTTTTCGTTGCTTCTACTAATGTCTTGTATGGGTATCCCAAGAAATATTATTATTTTGGCAAGTTTGCTAAGAGTTATGATATACTTCATTTGCAGCTCCCTAATCATGATATCACACTGGAAGCAGCATTGCCTGAGCTATTTCTTGATAAGAAAGGAACTTATTGGGAAGTTCCAGTTTCAGCGTCACTAGATATATCATCCCTAGTATCTGCATCTTGATTAAGATATCGATTTGGCTTGCACAGGAATAGTGGCAACCCAGAAGCTCTTAATTCCTCGTCTGATGATACGCCCTCATCTTTAATGCCTGGGATATGTGCTTTTTCATATGAAAAATGCAGAGATATTTGGAGAGAGAGGGAGAAAAAGAGTTCTCATGAAACTAAATTAGAGAAAGAACCTGCCTGGCTGTCCTCATATGATGTACGACTTCGAGAACCTCATGCAGCAATATCAGGAATTATTGGTAGTAATACTACTTTGCTGCAGTTTAAGTATTGCCTGCTGCCGGTCAAGTTTTCTTTTTATATAAACTACTAGAATAGAACACAGTATCAAAATTTTAAGTGTCACTCCTGGTCAAGCTCTGTAATCATGTTTTCATACGTATAGCTCTTAACAGTTATGTTAGTTTTCACTGTGTCTCCACTCAATGCTATTATTATGGTACATGTATAACAACGGGTAAAGAATTTTTCTTTTGGGGAGTGAAGGGATAACATTATAGTTTTGTTACTTGAGAAGGAGGTAGGGCAGTGGACATGCTACAACCTACATATTATTTGAAAGAGAGTGAGGGTACTGGACATGCTACAGCCTACATTTGAAAGGCATGTCCTTGTACACAACAAGTGAGAGCTATTTTTTAGGGAAATGGGCCAGTTGGCGGGTCAAGATTTTTATGAACTTTTTCAGCAACATAGAATGGGGTGAGTGGCCTGCCTGGCTCCTCCATGTTAAAGGCAATCTATGAATGTTAGATTATAAATGCATCCATGATATCCTAACATATTAAAGTGAAGAGAGAGAGTTTGGCAATGCCATCTATGACCATTAGCATGCAAATTTATTACGTAGAACTTCTAACATGAATTGGTGTCCTGATAAAATCTTACATCACACAATAGACATCCTCATTTAGGAACTAGAATCTATCTTGGTGCACTTTCATTTCACATGCATGCAGCAAGAAGTTATGTGAAATAGCCCTTTGTTTATGCTCCATGTAGAGAATTAGATTAATCAGACTATAGTTAGCAGGAGTGCATTTGGAGAAAGGGAGAATATACGTATTGCTGATTTCTACTTGTGTTTTAGCAGTTACAGCGCAAATATGGATATTGTTTCAAACATTAAATGCAATATCCATATTTCACAAACAAATTTGGGTTCGGACAAATACCGATAATAGTCGGACATTCAAAAAATAAACCAAAATTTTAGAGTAAAAATAGATTATATGCTATTTAGCTCTTTTCTTAACTTAAAATTTTTAAATATATATATATCACACGTATTTTTTATATCATATCAGTGTATTCAGATATTGTTTTTCAAAATAATTTTCAAAAAAAATATTGTTTCAAATAGTTTGGATAATCTACAGGTTCTACGGGGACAGATATCTGATGTCGATACGCTGGTTTTATCTAGATGTTATCTATGAATATTTTCATTTTATCTATTTTTTATTCTCATTTTTATTCTCAAATGATATCAGAAAGTATTGAAATATTGTAGAAATTTCGTTCTCTCTGCGATTAGTATCTATTTCATGCTTGAAGTAGTTATATTAATCCTAGAACGATTTTTGCCTATATTTTTCCCCTCCGTTCTTCTACAGTATTCATATATATTTTTTCATTCACGCTGTTTCCTTTGTCAACTTTCCCTAATAACTTGTCTACTTTATGTTACCTAGGTGGTGCTTGTGCTGCCTCATTTGGAGGAAATGGAAAAACGGATGCAAGTCTGAAAGACCAGTCAGAGGACGGAGAAGCAGTGAATAGCATCAGTGTCCTCCCAAAAAAGAGATACCCGTTTGCAGCTGACTTATTTGGGTCTGTCTGTTACAGACTTCAGCATGGTAAATTTAAAAAGGATTTCAACGATCTCACACGAATAGATGCTCGATTGTATATCTGTTCTGCTTCATCATTTATCAAGGGTGCACACCATCTAGTTTCTGACATCTTCAACGGCCATGTTGATAGAGAAGTGAATCCTCTAGCTTCCCCAAAACTTGATGTCATCCTCCAACAGCAGGTACATATTGTCACGAAGCAGTCACTTATATGACATTCATGCTTAATTTGATCCAAGGTACGAAATTGTAAACTCTTGGAGATAGTTTAGTTAATTTCACAAAATTTTCTACATAAATATGCAAAACCTGTGAATCACAGATGAAGAAAAAGATGTAAAATTTAATGTTTTGGCTCGAACTGTGGATAATATCCCAATAACAGAAGATAGCATCCTCAATGAAAATGACATCATAACCTACAGTCTGTCTTATATCATTCTGATTATATATTGCAAACTATTGCAAATAAGTTATTCTGTTTTAGTAGTATCTTAACAGCTTGAGGCTTGGAGAATAAACCTGAACTTCATTCGAAAAACAATTGAAGCTAATCCTATAACTTTCAGAATTTTGTTGATATTCATACCATTCTAGTTAAATTTTTATCCTGGTGTTGTTGCTGTTTAGCTTGAAATGAACTTCTTCCTTGTTCATGGACATGCGTTGTTGCTGTTTAGCTTGCTTTAAAATGTCTCCTTGTGATTGATGGCCTTCTAACTTCTGATGTCATTTTCGATATTGAGAAAACATGAAAGGAAGGGCCAGTGGCGGAGCCAGGATTTTTATCCAGGTGAGGCACAGGTTCAAGCAAGGGTAGCAACAAAAATAAATTTTGGAGTGAGCTGCAATCTTTTATAACATATGTTTCTGTAATATATGAATTTGTCAAAATAATAAAATAATGTTCATCACTAAATCATAAACGAAATTAGGAATAAATTTGTTCAAAAAAATTAAAATAGAAGGAGGTCTAATGTATGAAAAAAGTGAGGGGATCTAAGGTAATATATGAAAAAGTGAGGCGGATTACAGTCCGGCTCAGCCTACACTTGGTCCCGTCTCTGGGTTCAAGTCTATTGAGAAGTCTTTTCGTGTTAATATGTTAAACTACATAACATATTAAAAAACTTTAGCTAAAGATGGGGAAAAAAACACATGCACAAGCAATTTCTTTATTTCACATATCATTTCAATAATCATAATTGTATAATTGTTCCTCTATGATTTGATGCCTTAAAACTAATGGGTAACTCTATTTTTTCCAATTTCTTTGCAACTTTATACAAATAGAAAAGTTCATCTGGTAAGTTAAATATGTATAGGTATAGAAATATATTTTGATTAGATTCTAATTTTTTTGATTAATGATTTATTTTCTATTCACTTATACAGTATCAAGCATAAAACTTAAGTGATTAAGAGCTACCACTTAAAAATCAACTATTAACACATTGATAGTCCACACGTTTGTTAAAAGAGTGTTGTTTGGCCTAAGTGCACCACATGGTCCCTCACACTGTTAGATTTTAATTATATATGGTTTCTGGTAGTGTGTCACTAGTAAAGCATTCACCATTTATTAGGGAAAGTAACAAGAATTTTCAGTCATGATGCGGTCCTGCTTACTCTGATAAGAGTAACTGCGAAAGCAATAAGAGATTTATCGTAACTAGTAATATATCTTGACCCCACAAGAGGAAGAATATGAATCAAGAAACACAAGATTTGATGGAGGAGGGGAGAGAAAATCTTATTAACTTGAGATCGGAGTTCAAAAGTGGATGATAAAAATCTAAGTCATAACTGAAAACAGAGGGCCGGTGGACTGACCATGCGCAGAACGTGTACTTAGAGAATCAAGGTAGGAAAGGTTGCCGCCTGTCGATCGTCCAGAAGACAAGTTGTGCCTCTGCACAACTAACGATTGATCGCCCGATCGACTGCACATCGGGTCCTTGTAGTTTCCTATTATGATTCTCTCTTCGTTTTTGATTCGATTTCAGATCTGTTGTTTCTTTTTCTTTAGGAATTTTCTAACTATATATGGAGGGGTATTGTCCCCATTGATTGTATCATGTAATTATTAATTAATAAGATTTCTCTCCCTTTTTACCCCGAAGACGTAGGCAAATTGCTGAATATCGTTAAATTGTGTGTTCTCACTTTCTTCCTCTTTGTTTGTTTGTTCGCGCAACTAGTGACTATTCTCTGGTGTGTGGTAATCTTTTGATGGGTTCCTCGTGACAAATGCATCATATATAATTTTTTAGATATAATTTTTGGAGTTACAATTTTTTTTTAAACAAAAAGAAAAATGTAAGAATGCAAATGCGAAAAATTGCTAGCTGCACAAAAGTATAGAATCAATTAAAACACCACCAATTTTATTAAAAAGAAATACCAAATTCATCAATCATAATATTTTCTTCTTGTTCTTATAAATTCATCAGCTGCATGAGCTCTTCACCGAGCTCTTAGTGCCCGCCTCCTCCAACCCAACAAACAAACACACATAACATGAATTATTTCATACATTTAAGATTTACTTGTTGCAAGCTCGCGCAAATAATTACTTCTTGCAGACGATTCCGCGGCCCTTGAGCCCACTCCCACAGTTAACGCTAACAAGCTCCGACGGCATGGCGATGCCGGACCTCGACACTGCGCAGTCGGGGGCGAACAGCTCGGAGGCCCAGAACTTGTGGTCCCCGCCCATCGTGGACGTCGCCGGTGAGGCCGTAGAACTTGAACCCCAGCTCGAGGTGGGCGAAGCAGTCGTCGGCCGTGACTCCGTAGTTGTCGACTCTTGCTCGGTGATCGGGACTACGTTCGCCGTGATCTTGAACTTCCCTTCCACCTCCACGGTGACGGCGTTGGTGACGGTCGACCGGGCGATGGCCAGGGCGGGGACGGTGGAGGAGTGCCAGCCGGCGCCTTCGGCGGCCGGGTCGTCCCTGGCAGCGGTCTTCTGGGACCCGATGTAGAGGCGGTGGTCATCGAAGAGGACGGCGATGGATTGGACCCAGGTGAAGTCCCGGGTCATGGCGGGGTTGCGTTTGCCGATGAAATGGGCGTTGATGTGGAGATCGGAGTCGGAGAGGAGGCAGAAGTCGCGGTCCATCTTGCCGTGGAAGTAGAAGGTGATGCCGTCACCGCCGACGAAGCGGGGGTCCTGGCACACACCGCCAGGCTTGTTACAAGCTGCGACAATACAATCACCAATTTGTGAATTTATTCTCTATTTTTTTATATATATAATCTCTTCTATTATAATACGAGAGGCTTACAGCAAATTAAGGGATCTGCGGTCGAGCAAGAATTGGGGGCAAGTCACGGGGCATTCGAACTGGTAGCCGCGGCAGAGAGGCTATGTCAAATTACATATATTTTGACTTGGAGTCTGTAATTGTAACTAAACAAGCATGACAGAGCATCACATTAGTCAAACACATGCATGATTACATCAAACACGTACACACACCCCCCACCATTTAATTAAGCTCCACACACCTCCCCTAAACAAACAGTCATTAACACGCCACCAACACTTTTGACTGCGTTAATTAACACCTCTTAATTTAATTACTTGTTGATTAATGGATGCTCCTTGATGATCACTCCACTTTCAAACCCTCCGTTGAACCGCGACGCGGCGCAGTCGGCCGCGAAGAGGTCGGAAGCCAGGAACTCCTTCTCGCCGCCGACCACCGGCATCAACGATCCGACCCTAACTCTGCTCGTGTAATTCGCACGATAAGTCCTCCCCAAAACCCCGCTCACCTCCTCGCTCAGCCCATAAAACTTGAACCCCAAGTCCAAATGCGCGAAGCAGTCGTCGGCGGTCACGCCGTACCGGTGGACCCTCGACTCCTCCGCCGTGATGGGTACCACCGTGGCGATGAACTCGAACACCCCCTCGGCCTCCACTGCCACGGCGTTGGCGGCCCTCGTGCGGGTGACGGACACGTGTGGCGATGTAGGCGAGCGCCACGTGGCGCCCTCGGACGGCGGGAGGGCGATGGGCTGGCCGTCGAAGGCGAGGTCGAGACGGTCGGTGGCGTCATCCCAGGCGGCGGTTCTCCTTGCGGCGACGAGGAGGTTGTGGGTGGCGGCGGCGGCGGCGGCGGGGAGGAGGACGGCGAGGGACTGGACCCAGGTGAAGTCTCGGGTGAGGGCGGGGTCGCGCTTGCCGATGAAGTGGGCGTTGATGTGGAGGTGGCGGTCGGAGACGAGGCAGAAGTCGGCGTCCCTGTGGCCGTGGAAGTAGAATGTAACGCCGTCGCCGCCCACAAAGCGAGGGTCCTGGCACACTGCCCCCGGCCGGTCACACTCTGTCGGAAAATTTGGTTTAATTAAAAAAAAAAATTAAAAATTTAAATCATGTCACCAAAATATTAACTACAAATTCACCATGGAGAACACAATATTTATGTATGTACACACCGACATTTAATTTTACAGAAATATAGAAATAAAGCAAGACAACCAGCAACACTTCAGAATAAGAGAGACAATTTGTACTATATCACAAAAGTGCTAATTAGAATGATCTTTTTTTTTTTGGCCAAATAATGCTATTTTGATTCAAGTTTTCTAACTCAAATCTAACTCAAAATTCTATAACTTATAAGCTCGTGAGTAAATTTCAGTTAAAAAAAATTACTCTTTTTTTAACATTAATCTTGCCATGCATATAACTGAAATGATAGTACACAACATTACTAGTGCCAGAGAGAAAAACTCACCGCACACAGGCCTGCAGAGGGAGCAGTCCATGAGGCAACTGCGGCGGCAAGTTCTGGGGCACGGCAGCGAGACGAGGTAGCAGGCGGGAAAAGGTTCAGCCGGCACCGGACATTTCGATGAGCGAGTCCCGTCGCATTCTCATCATCATCCTCTGCAAAGCTCACAGTACTCGGCACAAGAAGAATCAGCGGCACGAACAAGAAGCAGGTAGCCAACTTCTTTCCCATCTCTCCTGATCAATCACTTTGGTCACTCAGTTTGCTACAAGTTAGCCAAGTCTCAACTAATTTATAGAAGCAAGAACTGAAACGCACAGGCTCTAGCTGAAGAGACGTTATTTAATTTGAAGGATTTTGGCATGAGTTGAGATGGTGGTGTTGGTGTGAAGAGATGGCTGGCTAGCTTTTGGTCACATGATGAACGCACACAAAGTCCCTGCTTGCAATTGCATTTTATGCTAGTGTTCAAATAAGAGATGCAAACTTTGTGAAACTAACCGAACTAAGGGACTAATATAAAAAATCAGGGACTTGTGAACTTCGTTTTTAGTGTAAGTCTCAGGTCCCTTTGGTACGAGTTTAACAAAATAAACCAGAGGAAAGTAAGTGGAACGTACCAAAAGAAGGCTACTAGTTTTGTTTTTTTTGGTCATTGAGGAGAAAGAAGGCCCACAAACTGTTCCCACAATCACAACTAAGGTGACAAGGAACGGCTTGAAAAGGAAAGAGAATGAACACTTGGCTTGCAAAGTCGTCTGGGCGGCGCGCTAGAGCTCTGCCACAATGACCAACCAGCAAGTCATATGCTGGCGCGCCCAGGCTAGAAAAGCTCGCCCCACATCACAAAAAATAAGAGCACTAATCGCGCTCTTCTGCTTTCTACGTCAGTATAAATGACCAAAGTACCTATAAAAGACTTAGGTATAAATATGCCTACAGTGCCATCTGAAAGAGGTACATACTAATACACCAAGTGTTAACTACACGTTACTTGAGTTCACTTCTTATTCGAGCTCTGAACTGCATTGTGCAACCACCCTTGTTGTCAATCTTGAATCTGCGAGATGTTCTTTTTTTCTCTCTCTTTTCAAGGAAAGATGGGGCCTCAAACTTGAAAGCCCCAGCCGTACATCTCATTGCTCCAAAAAGTTGTAACAAAATGGTTTTGATCCATAACCCCAACTTAAAAGATATGGACCTATGTTCATACTCCCTTACAAGCAAACCCAAAACAAAACATAGGGATACATACTCAGCACTAAAACACCACAAGTCACACACACACACACACACACACACACACACACACACAAAAACGTTGCAAAACATTTCCCTTCATCTTGGTGGGACTTGTAAGTAGGATTGAATCTTCACATTGATTTCAATATAGCTATTTCCAATTGCATTTGAGATCCCTCTCACATTAATTAGTACTCAGACTCTTGCAACACCATTTCACATTCCCATAGAAAGCATGTGTATGTGATAGCTGAGCATAATGACCAGCACTCGAAGGTTCAAGATCAAAATCACATTCTGCAGCGGATTTCCCCAACTCAACATGCCCATAAATCCTACAGACATTTAACAATGACCACCATACAGTTACCTCAGCATCCATTGGCATCGCGATGATGAACTCTTTAGCTTTCTGACGATGCCCAAAAAGGTCCACGATGAAGGCATAACATCGACCTTGGGGCACAATGCTGCATTCTTTCACCAAGTGAAAATACTTGAGCATTCATCAACTAGCCATTGTGGTTGCAAACGGATGAAATCCCAACAAATGTGACATCATTTGGTTTGATACCTTTACTTGTCACATAAGCATTATTTTGTAGATTTAACACATATCTTGTCCTCTATTTGGATATATTCTCTCTGTGGAGAGGCGTTATCAAGTTATATTAAATGATAATTCACACATACCTGAGAGTTCATATAGCTGAGAGCCTCACAAGTATTCCCAACACGAGTTATGCACAAGAAGGATGATGATGATGAAACAGATTCACATTGCTGGCCTCCATCTCCCTTGTCACTGCCTTAACAAAAGCTCCGAGAGAAGGTTGGTATTCTGCACTGGGAAAATCGCGATACCAATAAGCAATGATCGACCATTTCCTGTGATTTAAAAGTATTTGTTCTCATTGTCATTCAAGTCGCAAAATGAATCGATATAGGGAACAGACTCAGCGTCGTTCATCCTCCTCTCCAATTCTTCGACCATAGCAAAGATTTCCATTGATCTCGGGTGGGACTTGTCCTCAACTCGGAAGGATTGAAGCTTCCCATTGATCTCCATCCAGCTATTCCCAATTGCCTTTGCCACCCCTCTCTCCTTCATCAGTACTCGCACTCTAGCAACACCACCCCACATTCCAGTAGAAGCGTATATATTTGAAAGCTGAACATAGTGACCAGCATTCAGGGGATCAAGATCAAAAACACGTTCTGCAGCCAGTTCTCCCAACTCGACATGACCATAAATCCTGCAAGCATTTAACAATGCTCCCCATACAGTCACCTCAGGCTCCATGGGCATCTCCATGATGAACTCGTAAGCTTTCTGGAGATGCCCCGCTCGAGCAAGAAGGTCAACAACACAAGCGTAATGCTGGTGTCGTGGCACAATCCCGTAACCTTTCATCGAATGAAAATACTTCCAACCCTCATCAACTAGCCCAGCATGGTTGCATGCCGATAAAATCCCAATAAATGTGACATCATTTGGCTCGACCCCATCACTTATCATCTCACTGAAACAAACGACTCGCCTCCTTCCCATGGCCATGGAGCCCATAACCAACAATTATAGCACTCCAAGCAACCACATCTTTATCTCGAATTGTATCAAAAACTTGATGGGCATTGATTATGCTCCCACATTTTGCGTACATATCAATGATAGTTGTCTTAACAAAGATGTTGTCTTTGTACTCACTTTTCTGAGTATAATCCTCCATCCATTTTCCAAGTTCAAGTGATCCTAACTGAGCACAAGCCATGATCGCTGATCGTATTGTAATTGAATCAGGTCGGATATTTCTTGCCGCCATTTCTTTAAACAACTCCACTGCCTCAGTAGCAAAGCCATTCTTGGCATACCCAGAAATCATCGCGTTCCAAAGAATCACATCTGGGTTCTGCATTCTATCAAACAACTGCCTAGCGATGAGAACTTGGCCGCACTTGGCATACATTGCACATAGAGTGATAACCAAATCCAACTCATGATCCAACCCCAATTTAAAAACCAACCCATGAATAGACCTCCCATGCTCAAGATCCTCAACATCGGTATAAGCTTTCAACACACTAACCAACACAATGAAATCAGGCCTAACATCCGATGACGCCCTCATAGTCCGAAAAATGCGAAGAGCCTCCAACGGGTGTCCGTTCTGCGAGAAGCCCGATAGAATCGACGTCCAAGAGATCACATTCCCGTTCTCCAAGCTATTAAACACATTGCTAGCAAGTCCAATCTCACCGCACTTGGCATACATCGATATCAACCCATTCTGAACAAAAGTATCAGACTCGAAACCAAAATGTACAATCTGGGCGTGGACGGAGCAGCCGAAGTTGAGGTTTGAGAGCCCGGCGCAGGCCTTGAGAACGGGCGGGAGGGTGAACCCATCAAAACCCACTTTGGATCTTATCATCTGGGAGTAAAACTGAAGAATTTGTGTGAAGAGGTTTTGGTTGGAATGGAGCTTGATGATGTTGTTGTACAAGAAGAGGTTTGGTTGGGGGATTTGGTCGAACAGCTGGCGGGCATAGTGGATTTGGTTGAATTCGGAGGATAATCGGAGGAGTTTGAGGTAAGAGTGGGGGAACTGAGGAGGCCAGAGGTGAGGATGAGAGCGTGAATTTGGAAGAGATGAGAAGAGCGAGTTGAAGAGTCGAGGAGAGAGGAGAAGAGAGAAGATGGCATTTGAAGAGCATGGCTTTTTTGTTTGTGTCGGGGAGTTGATTATTTGGAAACAGGGGACTTAACAGTAGTTTAAACGGGTCGGATCCGGGTCGGGTCTGTAGAATAATGGGGAAAATTCTCATACTTATTTTTATGATTTACAAGGTAAAGTAGTAGGGGTGCCACCGGATACGGATTTTCCGCGGATATCCGCATCCGAATCCGTCTCCAATCCGGATACGGATATTATTTTTTCACATCCGTCAATATTCGTATCCGTATCCGTATCCGAAAAGGTAGGTGCGGATACGGATATGGTAAAAGTAATATCTTATTCGTATCCGATCAGATATCCGAATGTTGCGTGCTTCATAATGATATCGGTATGCAGACTATTCTTCAATGGAATAAGGCATTAAATTTTGATATTTTGAGTTGGTGAAAAAGTAATAGTGGAAAGTATTCGATTCTTGCAAGAGCACCACAAGGCATCCGAATCTACATTTAGCACCGGAGGACGTGTAATCTATTGTTATAGAAGTCAAATGATAATGAATACGATGAATGTATTAATATGTACACAATAATATCATAGTATGTATCACATTTAATATTATAGTAGATGAGATAAAAAGTAATATAAGTATTTCTGTTTAATTTATCTTTAACCATATCCATTTTTAACATATCCGATTAGTATCCGCATCCGATCCGCTAATATCCGATTTATATCTGATATCCGATTTTGGCGGATACGGATATCGTTTTTTCACATCCGCCAATATCCGTATCCGTATCCGTATTCGAAAGTTGGGTGCGGATATGGATATGGTAGAGGTAATATCCGATCCGTATCCGATCCGATGGCACCCCTATAAAGTAGGCTCATTTTGAAAATTTTACTGCTATTAGCTAGCATTTTTTTTTTTTAATTCAGCAATATTTTTAGTGTTAGTGATGGAAAATGTTAGCATTCATTGTAAATTTTTTTTTTTTAAAAAAAAATCTCAAAAAGAAGAATACATTTACATTAAACAATTGCATCTACTCGCATGTCTACTCAAGATATAAACAAGTGGAACTTATGGTGTAATTCAGAAGAATCTAATTTTGCGAGTAAACATACAAATAGATTATCTCGAGTATGACATACAAATAGACAAGAAGTAAACGCATGATTCTCGTGAATTACATTATTAGTTAGTTAATGTAGGTTCCACCTATTTTTCTCTTGAGTAGACATGCGAGCTGATCACAGAAGTGAAGTTTCAACTGAAAATTACTCTGCAGCGACGACTCATGCTTCGTTGCAGGAGGCCATACAGTAGGAATCACCCACTGCTCTCTCTTCTCCGACCGGCTTTACAACTTCCATGGAACCGGCATCCTGACCCGACTATGGACCCGCTTCTCGCCGCTGCACTGAAGCTCAGGCGCCAGCTGAACGCGAACACAGTCAATATGATGGGAACAGTCTGAGATATAACAGAGTAGACAACAGTTAACTACAGGCAGATTCTCATGAACAGAGGCATCCTCAAGATTGATCAGAGCTTAGCTCTGGACAGTGCAACCAGAGATACAGTCAGGCCCATTGCTAATGGATTCACCTTCAACAGCCAGTTCAACAATGCCATGATCAAGATGGGAGCTATTCAGGTGCTGACAGGCACAAGCGGCGAGATATGAATATTCTGTCGAGCTGTTAATACCCGCTAAATCTTCGTTGAGACACCTACAGGCTTTCGAGACATCTAAGGAGTTGTTACCCTTTCAAGTTGAGCATCTGCTTGTGTTCTGATAGAAAACTATCTTTATGATGGAATGAAAATGAGCAATTTTCTGACAGTTTGTTGGTTTTTTCTTATTTCAAATATCTAGAAATACATTACAGATATCTGTGTTATACCCCAAAAATTATTGCTTAATATCTCACTTCAGCTGTAGACACTATAGACCTGAACAAAGATAGCTCCACAAGCAAAGCATCAGCATGCACATAAAAGCTAATCAGATGAAACCAACCATACAAAATTTCCAGACAGCTCAAATATATAGTGCAATAGTATCTTGATCTTTATTCATGCCATCAAAGTATCCTCCACATAACTAGCAAGTTCTCAGAATGCAACAATCTAGGTCTCACAAATTCTGTAATAGCTCAACATATTGAAAAGAAAGAGAGCTCAAATCAAAGAGTTACAGAATTTATCTCAGAATCGTGAATTTTCCTTTCAGACAAAAAAATGGGGCTAAAGAAGTGTCTTATATGGAGAGATCAGCAATGAGAGGCTTCCTTCTAGAATCCCTTGCTAATGTCTTCATCCTCTTAAGACTAGAATATATCAAAATGTCAAAAATCTTTCTCCCTCCTCCCTCAAGACAAAAGGAATAGCCATCCTTGCGAGCCTATTTTAATGGAAAAATTAATGTACACCTTTCCAGGAGTACAGGACAAGTTGAACCCAAGTGTGTTACTTTTGTGGGCTCCGAAGAGAAAATACTTCAAAGTCTGGATCAGAAATACGGTCTGAGGTAGCAGATACTGCGTCTGAAACTGGAATTTCAAGCTCCTTTAGTCTAGACAAGTCATCAGTTTTGGCATCATTGCCAGATATTGATGGAAGATTTGCACTATGGGCACCAGCAAAAGACATCTTTCTGCTGAGTGTCTTGAATATGGACAGAGCCTGGGCTATCATGGAAGAGGAACCTTCAGAACCGGTAGGCAGCAACAAAGTAGTTCCCTGCAACAACATGAAAGGATGTAAGAGAGGGATCATGAAAGAGAAATCAGATAATAAATGCCAAGGGTGAGATCCCAAAAAAAAGTATCAGGCTTTAGTTGCCTCACCTCCTTAGCAATGTGACCAAATGCTTTGATGTATTCCTGGGCAACAGTCAGACTTGCAGCCTACAATAAAAAGTACATAGTTGAAAAAAGATCAAGTGCATGTAGAATGTTTGGTTAATTAGTGGATATGCGGTGCTTACATTAGCTCTAAATTCACCTTTCAAAATAGTAAAAGTAATACATCTATACTGGATGAGTATGAAGAGAAATCACAAAGGTTTTTGGTTATAATTATTATTTAGTGTTAAGGTACAGGATCAACAGAAGACCATCAAAAGAAACCAAGTCTTTCCTACCTCAGAACCTCCATTTGTTTTCATGGCCTCAGACAATTTTCTGAGTCCTTCTGCAGTTGCATGTGATCTTTCAAGGATCGCTCTCGCCTCTCCTGATATGATAGAAACCAAAGAAAAAGAGAATTAAAGAAAAGTTTAATTAGAACAGAATATTTACACAGGCAGGCTTTATAAATGAGACTAGTTCAATTGTACGAGAGGATTACAAGTTTAGGATAGATAAACATAATGAAAAAAACAATTTAAACAAAGAAAGAACAAGAATAAGAATATGGTTATTTAATATAAATGGGTAATTCTTCAAGGACATCTTCGGCTTTGCTAGGTGCTTTCACGCCTTTCAAAGCAAAAAAGTGGTCTTTCTGCAAAGATATTTGGCTACCGGTTTCACAAGTTTTATAAAAGCACAAGTGATAATATGGTGCTTGAAGAATCTAGATCCTCTAGCTCCTCAACCACAAAAATAGAAAGTCCATATGATCTCCTTTTTTCTACTTCAAGTTCTTGTGTGACACAACACACAATCCTGCATTCTAACAGAAGCTTCAAACTTCTCTCTCTATTTCTCTCGCTCATTCTCTCATACATCCTTCAAATTCAAACTTCCTCCTATAAATCTATTTCAAATTAAATCTACCTTGATCTGTACTTAAAGGTTCAAAAATAACAAAACACCTACTGATGGCCTCAACGGTACCAATAATACATGTGTTCTGATGATTAACAAACCATTTGTGTTACTAGGGAGATATGAAGGTAAAAGGTTATATTATATCAAGCAAGCCATGAAACATCCAAGGTGACTGGATGGTAAGATGAAGTCGATCGTTACAATCTCCAAGTTCATTATCAGTGAAGAAATTCCATTGGAGCTAGCGATTGATGATTACTCTGTTTTCCATTGATTTGCAAAGGGGAAAACTTACAAAAAAAAAGGGGGTCGAGGAGATAAATTACAAGTAACACAAAAGATTACAAGTAGATCTCCTCGGAGATTCTGGAGAAGTGTGCCGGTAGGAGTCTGGTCAGCGCGCGACCACTTTGTCCCTTTGACGATGCGAGCGATGAGATTCTCTTCTCGCCTGGTTCGGGGAATCAGAGAGCAGAAGGTTGGTAGAACCCTCTTATTACTTCTCAAAACCGCCTTCGCTTAGGAATTCCTTCTCGCCTGGTTCCGAAAATTCCTTGAGAAGAAGGTATTAGGGTATCAGCACCCTGATTAAAGAAGAAGCTCTCTAAAAGTCTCTGAATTCAAGAGAATAGATCTTTGTTTGTACGTGTGGTGCGTCCTTTCGAGAAGTCGTGAAGAAGTCCTTGCGTCCTTGCGTGTGTGGAGCTCCTCGTGCGCGCCTCTTGCGTGTGTGGAGGTTCTCTCTCCTTGTGCCCCTGGTGGGCTATTTATAGGGAGAGCAAGGGTATAATTGTCCCTTAATAATATAGAAACAGATTGAATCAAATCTGTTTAAATCTGGAAAGTAGCCTTGTTGCGAGGCTAGGATCAGCTTCTGTGAAGCTAGAAATAGCAGATCGGTTAATCATCTTGATCCGTTTTGATCCTTTCTATATAGTTGGAAGATTTCCCCTGATCCTCTTACTCGTTTTAGGAGAGTCAAGAGATTATGGCAAGCAACTGCCAAATTTGATCTCAGATTTGATCTTGATTGGATTTGATCTCAATCCTGATTAGATTTGATCTCATCTGGAGATTTAATTGGTCAAAGGTTGACCATAGCAGACCCGCAGCGGAGCTGCCGTGTCGAGTTCACAGCGGAGCTGGAAGGCGCATGTGGCGAAGTCAGGAGACAGCTCTTCAGCGGAGCTAGATAATGTCTGTGGCGAAGCTACCGAACATCCTTCTGCGCTGTTGCGTGTATGAGCGAAGCTAACTCTCTCTGCGGAGTTAACTGAGCACTTCGGGTGAAGCTATAAGTTAGCTTCCTGGCGGAGCTGTGAAGGGCTTCAAGGCGAAGTTGGATGATCTTAGCCTCTCAAGCGAGGTTGTCCCTTTGGGCTCATGTGATGCTAAGTGCTAGCATCTTAGACCTACTGAGGTCTGTTTAGCGGCAATCCGGGCTTACTGTCTGCTTCACTGGATCAGTAGAGTCCAAGTTGCTTCCTTGTCCCTCGGAGATGGGTGAAAACTGGTCGTCAGCTTATCTGTCACTTATCTTTTGTAAATGTCAACAAGTTTAGACATTGTTCAGGCAGTCAGAATCTTGTCTTTTTTAGAGTGTCAACATACTCTTTCATATCTTTTTCGAATATTATTCGCCTAAGGTAAGAGATGAAGAAAAACTTTGTTTTGGGCACTTAGAATTAATGTTCAATCTAGTTTCATAGGTTTAAAGTCATATGGATTTATTTTCTATAGGTTTGGTTCAAAATAAATTGTTCTGGGCTTGGCCCAACTCGAATTTAACCATTTATTGAGTTCTTATTAAATTCTTGTCAATCAACTTTTTCTAGTCCACACCAGTGTGGATTCATGTCTAAAATAACATTTATCACTTTTTGGTTTTGATCGCATCTGAGTTTGAACTGAAAATTTTCGTATTACTTTCATATTAACAATTTTGGTTAAACCACCAACTATTTTGGTTCCAACCTGATTCAACTTCAATTGATATTCACATGGGTGGATCCATTCCCCTGGTTTGACCGCCTATGCACTCCTTTATATTTTTCTACATTATGGTCAATCTATTTCGGATCAAAGACTCAATATTTTGGTTCAACCACCCAGTTTTAAATCCTACCATCACCCCCACCAAAAAGGAACCACCCACGCCCACCACCACCCCTGCCAAAAGAAAAGGAAAGGCAAAAAAAGAAGAAGAAGAAGAAGAAGAAACAAACAGGGTTGTCATATTGATTTTCACTTGGCAATATATATGCCCCCCTAAGAAGAACTTTCAGACAAATCTTTCCTTACAAACTAATATAAAGCAAAAGCAATGGATTTATCTAAGAGAAAGAACACCAAACATGCCCTTAATGTGTTCATGGGCACATCACCTAGGTCTGAGTCCCAACAACTCATATGTGAGAGAGAGAGAAGACACTTTCTTAGACAACAGTGTTCATTCATTAGTTAATCCATCAAATTGTTCCTTTGTTCTCTTCTTTTTGTTAATTTTTTTCTTCCTTTTCCTTCTTTCAGGTGGGGAGCAAGTTAGAGTCGATAATGGACTAATTAAACGTGAGGCTGATTAGGTGTCATATAGATAAGGATGTTAATATACTATAAATACAATATTACAATTCTCTAGTGGAGTGATATCTTTAGGAAAAAGACAAAGGATAAAGGCCTTCTATAGCTTCATATATATGTTTCAGTATGTTATCAATCTCCATATCCCCCACCCCCAACCCCCTCCCGAACCCAACGCGAATACATGCACATTAAAAATGAAGCAAAATAAATAAAATTTGGATTTTAACTGACATCCTTCTCAACTTATCATAGACAAACTAGTAGTAGGTAAAAAAATTGAAGAGTTTTTTTAGATGCCCCCTTGAATCTTTATATTTTGACATAATGCCCTTTAAAACCTAGATTCTTTCAAAAAGTCCCAAAAAAATGTTTGATTGGGCACATTTATTAGCCATGTTTGCCCTTATTCCATCTCTAATAGACATCCTTCAGAGTGGTAGATGAATAAAACAACAACAACAACAACAAAGCCTTTTTCTCAGATTTGGGGTTGGCTGCATGAACCATTAGCAAATCCTTCTAATTGCGTTCGTCAAAGTACGTTTAGGCCTCCCTATAGTCCTCAATGTAAATAACTATGGTCCTATCAGCTTTCCTAATTGGTGGGCTTATTGACATGCATTGCACATGCCCAAACCATTTCATTGATTCTTTCTCATTTTATTCTTGACAGGATCAATCTCTAACTTCTTAAAAATGCAACTCATTTTTTATCCTATCTCTTAGTGACTAGCACTCATCCATCTCAGCATCCTCATTTGGAATGGGAGATGCATCTTTTCTTAAAATGGTCCAGGGCACATATAGCCAACAACCATGGAGAAGGGAATTTCTTAAATAAGTTTAAGATACCAAAGAGGGGTATATTCAAATAAGAAATGGTTCAAGTGTGCGCCTGTTTTCTTTTCCCTTTATTGAGAGGGGGTGTCGGGTGGTTGTCAGAAAACACAAAACGATAAAGGTAGAAAACAAAGGAAATGGAGGGGGGAAATCAGGTTCTAGGTTGGGGTTTTTGTGTGTGTGTGTGTTTGGGGGGGGGGGGGGGGGGGGGGGGGTGGGGGGGGGGATATGAAATTTTATCCAAGGCATGTAGTGAAGTATACAGGAGAAAATAGTAGAACAACATGTTTTTAATTGCATCGTACAAGTATTGAAAATCTAACTTTTAGAAAGCAATAGTGTATACATCATTTACACAATGCTTTTCGACTGTTAGTTTTATATTTCTTATGGTAAAACAAGTTTCTCTACAGATATAATGGCCTGCATGAGTAACTAAACAAAAAGCAATAATTGGTGCTTATGCTCCAATTAGGGAATCAAGAATCCATGTTGCACAAATAGTGACAAAAGGAGAGGCACCCATATCAGATATGCATGAGATACTTGAATACTCCAATACCTAATGGATACTGGTCCAGTACTCTACAAATATCATTTATAAGGTATCTCAAACTGTGAAATATGTTTCCGTACTAAGATGTTGAAAATCTAATGCATTAACATTTTTTTTATAGATGCATTAACATAAATTTTCAACTTTTTTCATAAAGAAGCTTTCCCTGCTAGCTATTGTTTTGTTAATAGTTTGAAATATACTATAATATCCGAGTTCTTGTGATTTCAAAAACCATTGTAGCGTAACAAGTTATGTCATAGCATAAGCACGAATGTTGTTGAAAAAACTTGTGTTTGTTCCTTTTGAAAGGACTTATCCATAAGTACATTGAAAAGGATTAATATGTGAAACAGATTTCTCAGAAGGTTGGATATAATGGGTTGGGGGGGTGGGGTGTATTCATAAGAAGAGTCAGAGAGAAGAGATTGAAAATTTTAATTGCAAGCCAGATAGTGGCAGAGTGATGTGAAATGTGTACATAAGCGGAAGCTAAAGATAAAATAACTCAAAGGTATGTTTCACCAACAAGAAAGATTGTTGGTAAGAATTGAATTAAAAACAGATAATATCATTTTATGTTATGTTGATCATGCAAGTGCTTAATCATTTCAATGCTTAAAAGAACTAATTAGATGTTTGTGAATAAAATTTCAGTTTGCAGTTTACTATATGATTGTTTGGCTTTAATCTGAATTTTGTGCAGGGCTTGAAGATTGTCCTATAACTTGTGTTACTCTTTGATGAGTTGGGGCAAAGACAAGGCAACAAGCTTTCAAACTTGTGGTGGTTGATTTTGAAGAACAACAGACCTTGGACTCACGCGGGAATGGGTCTGG
The DNA here is from genome assembly GCA_038442645.1 of Agave tequilana. Lineage (NCBI taxonomy): Eukaryota > Viridiplantae > Streptophyta > Magnoliopsida > Asparagales > Asparagaceae > Agave > Agave tequilana. The sequence goes on from JAVJIF010014667.1 coordinate 27,056, forward strand.
CTGATTGTCCTTGACCGCGAGGAGGAGATGCGAGACTTCGAAGTTGTTGTAGGCATGGCGAAGAAATCAAAAACCTAAAAGAAAGTAAAAATAAAAGAAATACAAAATAGGCAATTATTAATCCTATTATAACTCCAATATATAGAGAAGAGAAAATAAAAACTCTACTACTACTAGGATTACAAAATTTACTTCTAACCAAATAGTCATGGTTCTCTCGATTCTCTTTCGGTACACTTTCCATGCTTTTGAATTGGGCTTTAACGATAGTTTTAACAGATTCACGATGTCCGCATCATTTTCTCCAAGTTGAAAAGAACTCGACTCTGTTGAGTTTGAGGAAAAACTCTCATACTCTTCCAATATGTCAGGATCAATCTTTTGCTCACTTTGATTTATTCATGAATCATCTATTAGTGGTTTTCCTTTACATCAAACCAAATACTTACAATCTCACTATCTTCGGAGGTGATAATTTCATCATCCATAATTTATAAATCTGATCCACTGTATTAGGTAATATATTTGGAAGTGGTGGGAGGGAAAGTCTCTCAGAAATAGGCTCGAGGGATGGCTCATCATCTAATGGGTTGCTAGGGTTAAAATCAGGACCCTTGTAATTTACTAGATCTTTAATATTGAATATAGAACTGATATCAAAATCTTGAGGAAGATCAATAACACAAGTATTGTCGTTTAGCTTCTTTATTATCTGAAATGAACCAGCACTACGAGTATGTAGTTTCTTAATAGTTCTCGGTGAAAATCATTCCAAACGAATCCATACATTTACATAATTACCAACATTAAAAGTTTTAAATCTTTTTCTTACGTCAGCTCTTAGCTTATAGTTGGGAGCAATTTTATTCATAACTTTCTTATGTAAGTCGTGCACATGTGATGCAAATGATAATACAGAATCTGATGCTCTAATATGATCGTACATAGAAATAAGGTCTATGAGTTGTCTAAGTCTAAAACTATAAATAATCTCATGTGGTGATTTTTCTATTAGTCCTATTCACAGTTGTATTGTATGCAAATTCTGTTGTGACTAGTTTAAAATTCCAACTTCCTGTGTGTTCACCAACTGGTGTGTGTAATAATTTTCCCAGATTCCTATTAACAACTTCAGTTTGACAATTAGTCTGGGGATGAAAAGCAATGGAGAATTTCACTTTCGTGCCTAGCATGTGCCAAAGTATTTTTCAAAGTATCTCGTGAATTTCACATCTTTATCTGATACAATGGTCTTACACAAATCATGTAATTTGACAATACCGTATAAGAATATCTTAGCAACCCTAGAAGCATTAGCAGTTCAAGAACAAGGAAGAAATGTGTCATTTTGAAAAAATAGTCCATGACAACTAAAACAAAATCGTGATTTCTCAAAGTTTTCGGTAACCTAACACGAAACCCATACTGACATTTTATCAAAGACAATTTGAGACTGGGAGTGGAGTGTACAAACAAGTATTTTATTTTTGTTGCTTAGCTAGCTGATAAATGTGACATCTACCAATATGCTTAGCGACACCGCGTTTCAAACTAGGCCAATAGAACTTATACTCAATAGTCTTTATGGTCTTCTCATTCTCAAAGTGTCCAGGTAGACCACTAGCATGCAATTCTCCAACAAGAAATTCTCTAAGAGAGGTTCTTGAAATGCATAGCTTACGGCCTAGAAACAAATATCCATCATGCAGAACAAATCCATTAACTTCTTATGTAGTTCCATTTCTTAGTTCTGCATGTATCTCGTGAAAATCAGGACATGACTCATACTCAGTTTTCAATCTCTCAAAACCATTTACAACAGTTGCATCTTTGTCAAAATGAACACTTGGCTGCTGAGAGCGTCGACGACTTTATTTTCAACTCTCGCTTTGTGATGCAGGATGAATGTATAGTTCTGTAAGAATTTAATCCAACGACCATGTCTAGCTTTCTACGTCTTTTGGGAATAGATGTACTTCAAAGCCTCAAGATTAGGAAAAAAATGAATCGCCAATAACGAAGTGCTTGAATTACCGCATAGAACTCTTTATAGTAGGTAGAGTACTTTTGCTTGGCGTTATTCAGTTTTTCATTAAAGTAAGCAACTGGATGCCCTTCTTAAGTTAAGACGCCACATATACCAATGTCGGATGCATCACACGCGACTTCAAAAAATTTAACAAAATCAGGAAAACGCATAACTGGGACACTGACCATTCTTCTCTTAATCTCGACAAACACTTCAGCAGCGTTAAACCATACAAACTCACCTTTCTTTAAACAGTCCGTAATCGGTCCATGACAAAGTTTAACCCTTTTATAAATCGTCGGTAGAAGGTAGCAAGTCAATGAAAACTTCTCACCTCACGAATGATCTTTGGTTCCATCCATTCCTCAATAGCTAACTTTTTCGGGATCTACAGAAACTCTGTTTGAAGAAACGACAAAACTTAGAAAGTGAGCTTGTGTTGCAAAAGGCACACTTCTTTGAGTTAGCATACAATTCTTTCTTTCTCAACACAGTACAAACTTGACGTAAGTGGTCTAAATGTTGCTCATGAGAGGCTATAAAATGAGAATATCATCAAAGTAAATTACAAGAAATTTCCCATAAAGGGTCGTAATACTTGAGTCATCACTCGCATAAATGTACTCAGAGCATATCATCCAACCTCAGAATGGGAAAGCGATAATTGATTGTGATCTTATTAATCGCTCTACTATCCACGCATATATGTCATGATCCATCTTTCTTTGGCGTTAATAATGCAGGGATCGCACATGGGATCATGTTTTCTCTAATGAAACACTTGTCTACCAATTCATTGATTTGCCTCTTAAGCTCAGCATGCTCGGTTGGGTTCATTCGATAATGTGGCAAGTTTGACAGACTTGATCGGGATGTTAGATTGATAGCGTGTTGAATGTCACGCATTTGTGGTAATTTATTTGGAAGGTCTTCGGAAAGACATCACTAAACTCCTCAATCATTGGGGCGACTTCCTGAGGAATAGTGTTATCCGGTGTTTTTACCACTTCTCTCTAGCAGCTAGGATCATGAATGGTGCACCGTTCTTGAGCTCTTGATCAAGTTTTGTCGCACTTATCAAATTAACTCCTTTCAACTTCTTCAGTGCATTAAGTTTAGACTTTTTAGCTATAGGTCGGCAGAGTGTCAACTTAATCTTCTTACCCTCGTGCTCAAATCGACACATGTTCAATCGACCATTAATGGTAACATCAATGTTATAGAGCCATGGTCACCCTAGAATGATTTGACTTGCGTTCATTATAACCACATGATCCACATCACACTGTATATTTGTCTTTATAAACATCGAACTCGATAGGGACAAGGCATTATTGTTTCACGTCTAGGGTCGTAGAGTTGATCCATGACACCTTATACGGATGGGGATGAGGTATAACCTTAAAGCCAACCTTTTGATCATCTTAAACGAGATCACATTGACACAACTTCCACTGCTCACAATCACTTTCCAATTCTTCTTCTTCTATCTTAGTGTATGTGTGAAAGATGATAGTTCTTCTCCAGACATTCTTCTCATCAGACTACGAGAATGCACATCAGACGACAAATATATAATTTGAAGGTGCGAGTTGAATATAGTTACATTCAGCATCAGAACATTCTTGGTCATAATCAAAATCGTCGTCTTCGTCTGTCTGGGTGATATATAACTTCCTTGTCATCAGACTCGAGAGCTTGTATGAGAACTCTGATCTTCATTTCGCTAGAACAGTTAGCGGCGATGTACTTGTAACCTTGACATCTATAACACTTAGTGAAAGCACTAAATTTGGAAGAAGTTTGCTCTGGGGTTTTGCTATGATAATCACTTCGTTTTCCTCTGAAGTCATTCTTTCGGGAGGAAGATTGGCTACTAGACTTATTGAACTAGGAAGATGAGAAAGTCCTAGACGTACTCGATTTTGAATCAAAACTCCTAGTATTGTAGTTAGACCTAAGAGAATCTAGATTTTGAACTATAGTGTAGGTTTTCTCTAACTTGGTGATTCCTCTGACTAACAGTTCGGTTCGCAAGTTTCTCTAAGTCCGGCTCTAAATCAAGAAAAGATTTGAGCGTGTCCTTCCTTACTAAAGGTATTGCATCTGATAAGGAACTCATCAAATTTTACAACGTACTCCTTTAACGATTTATTACCTTGAGAGCATTGATGCCACTTGTCCATAAGACGGTCACTCAATGATGGTGGCAGATACTTACATTTCAACTCATCATTCATCATATCTCATGTTTCAATCAGTCGTTAAAGTCAGGATGCGCGTATGTTCTATAAGTTGGTCTAGTATTAACTAGCTTGACCGGTCAGTTTCATGACAACGAACTTAATATTTCCAAGCTTAGTAAGGTTGTACCATGTGAAGTACATAATTAGTTAGAGTGTCCAATCTAGAAAATTTGTGGCTCATGATGTCCATCAAAGGTGCAAACATCGATCTTGATGTTGTTCAGAAATTGATCATCGAAATTGGGTGAGTTATCAGCGTTATCACGACGGTTTTTTCGCGATAAGGATGAATTTTCTCCAGCAGTGGAGGACTCTCGACAAGATATTTCTTTTACTTGCTTTTTAGTTTCGTATAGATCAGCTCGGCCTGAACCATATGGGTCAAGGCTTCAAATTTAGCCATAAGATCAGCTAGGGTAGGTTGGGAGACCATGGAATCAATGTTGGGTTCATTAACTTCTTCACGCAAGTATAGGGTACCATTACGAGTTGACATGCAATGTATGAGTTTTAATATGAACGCAAATCTATACTAATTTTTTTATTTTATTTTTTAATTATCGAATTAATCAAACCCTTAATTTTATCAGTCCAATTAGTTAGATCGGCGTAGCTCAAGCTGGAGGTTTTTCACTCTTGGCGTTTCTTAATTACAAAACTACATTGAGAATAATTTCTTAGTTATACGCCAATCGTATGAAATTTCAGGAAAATATTTACCCTTCAATGATTCCTAAATTACACTAACTTTTTTAGGGTTTTAAATATAATTTAACTAGATGCAAGAAAGCAAATAAACGTGACTAATATGCAAATCCTACCTAATTGTGCTTTGATACTAAGATGATGTGAAACGTGTATATATGCGAAAAAATAAAATAACTCAAAGATATGCTTCACCAATAAGAAAGATCATTAGTAGAAATTGAATTAAAAACAGATAATATCATATTATGCTATGTTGATCATGCAAGTGCTTATATCGATTTTAATGCTTAAAGAACTAACTAAAACTATTGCTCATATAGAAAACCAAATTCTTCAAGTAATAAAAAAGTCAAGCAACTACAAGGTCAAAACAGAATCACTTATTCGTCGTATTTGTGCACAATGGATCAATAAAGATAATAGACTAGAGATGTAACTTGACTAGTAAATAAAGAACGAGAAATTGAAATTGTACCATAAATGTCCGTGAATAAAATTTCAGTTTGCAGTTTACTAGAAGCTTACTTGGCTTTAATCTGAATCTTGCGCAGGGCTTGGAGATTGTCCTGTAACTTGTGTTACTCTTTGATGAGCTTAGGCAAAGACAAGGCAACAAGCTTTCAAACTTGTGGCGGTTGATTTTGAAGAACAACAGACCTTGGACTCACACGGGTATAGGTCTGGCTGATTGTCCTTAACCGCGAGGGGGAGACGTGAGGCTTCGAAGTTGCTATAGGCATAACGAGAAAGAGATTTGATGACGGAGTATTCGACGGAGATTTATTTGAGAGAGAAGTTTGAAAGGGAAATAAAAATTGAATAGAGATAGATAAATCAATTAAAGCATCTCACTACTAATCGAGTCTGATAGGGCATCTCACCACAATTAGAGAAGAGGATTGAAGAATCCATATTAAACTCAATTGAGAGTAAAAAACATCCATTGATTGTTGTTCTCAAAGTGAATACATGGAAGCCTTATATAGGCTACAAAATTATACCTCTCTCCCACTTCAACTTGGATTTTAAAATCTAAAGGAAAGTAGAAATAAAAGAAAATACAAAATAGGCTACTACTAATGCTACTACAACTCCAATACACAGAGAAGAGAAAATAAAAACTCTACTACTAATAGGATTTCAAAACTTCTTCAGGAACAAAATTTACTTCTAGAACCAAATAATCATGGTTCTTTTGAATCTCCATCGGTATACTTTTCAAGCTTTTGAATTAGGCTTTGACGGTAGCTTTGAAGGCTTCATGATGTCCGCATCACAGAGCTTATATGAGAGAAAATAGGAGAGGAAATGGCAAACCACATGGGGCGGGTTTTCTGCTTTTGCGGTAAAGAGAAGCCAGAAACTCTGGCTTTTCCAAAACCACACCTTGTCATCTACTTCATTCCTAAAAGTCTCTTTGAAACCATTACCAAACATCAGAGTTTAGCAACAAAAGAAACACTTAATTTTAAAAAAATGATAGAGGTATTTATCAAAAGCAATGCCAAACATACCCTATACAACAAAGACAGTGCTCAGAACCTATACAGATTGCACAGAATTGCACAAATCACGAAATCTATATAAGACAACTGGTGCCATAGTTCATATGTAAGAAATTAAACAGATTGATTCCAACATGATTATCAACACGGATGCATGAATGCGAAGGACCACTTACCTTGTGCTGCCAGTATCGTGGACTGTCTATTCCCCTCAGCTTCTTTGATATGCGATTCTTTCTCTCCTGTTATATCAGAAGGCGGAGAAAAGTAGTAAGCATATCACAGTTCATGTTAAAAAAGGCCAGTGTGCTGAAGGAAGACTTCATAACTTTCAGTTAGCTTCCTTCAGAGACTTATATAGCCTGCATAATAGATTCCAACAAAACATACTGGAAATTCAATTTTAGCAGCAGACAGAAGATAACATCTCTGAGTTAAAGGATATCTCTGAATATATTTTTTTTCTTTTGAGAAAAGGATGTAGCCTGGTGCAAGCTGGAGTTGCACCCCAAACCTCTTGCACACTACAAATAGGTTTTTTTTACCACTCTGCAAATGTGGCACTTGCAGGATGTTCATATCAGTGAGAAGAAAAGCGTAATGTTATTTTCACAAAAAATCACCTTCAGCCTCAAGAATTTTAGCACGTTTTCTTCTTTCCGCTTCAACTTGCATTTCCATAGCTTGCAATACTCCAGCAGGAGGATTGATATCCTCTACATTAATTGAAAAAAAATAAATATGACTCCCAAAGATAGCTGATCACAAGACTGAAAATGAGATAGACTTACTTATTTCATATCGAATACACTTAACACCCCAACCAGCAGCAGCCTCATTGATTACACTCTGTTAGATCAATATCATTTACTAAATGAGGAAGACCAAAATAAAACTATGCAAAAACAATAGAACCGAGTGTTGAATACTTGAATACCCAGTGATTGTTACCAATGCCATGATCTTGCCTGACCAGAACGTCAAAATACAGTTCAGGTGACAGGAATAGGTTTGAAAATACACTATTTAAACATTTCTGGTGATCAAAATAAATATTACAAGTTACTAGAGGAAGGGGGAAACTGGATAGAAAATTCCAAAAAGAGTAGTTGATCACGAGGGATATTTAAGCCATATCATTACCCCTGTTTTAAATATCGGCCGAGACGGCCGAGATATCGTCCGATATCTCCTTTTTTGCCTGCTGCCGATACGATATGGAGAAATCGTTCATCATATCGTTTGCAGCAAAAAACGACCGATATTTGAAATATCAGCCGATAAATAGCCCGATATCGGCCAATAAATCACCCGATATATCGCCCGATATGAAATAACTTATTTATTACACGACTGCGTGAAAATGTACATTATTTTAAACTGTCTTTACATGCATATTACATCATTTTTATTAAGTAGATGATATCTATGACACTAAACCAACTTTTAGTTATCAATATTTCATTATATATAGTGTCCAATATGAATGCTCGATATGCGCGCGTATCCCCGATATCTCCCCCGATATCCGATATCCGATATGAAAAACCACCATCCGATACGATCCCGATATCTGATATTTAGAACCTTGATCATTACTATAATTCTCTTTGATGGTAGGTATGGGAGCAGACTCGCCTCTTTAAATTATAAATGAGGAACAGCATAAGTGCAAGCCTGCACTAGTTTAATCTGATAAACGAGATGTACTTTTATCCGCTATGTATCATACTCGGATACTTGATGGATACTTGTTGGTTACTACTCTTGGCATATCCTAAAGTTTTTAACAGATCCTTAGAGGTGGCAGACAGAAAGATGAATCCAAAACTTAAAAAAGTTAAAAATCTAATAAATGGAATTATGGAATTTCAAACGGAACAAATAATAACTACTAACAATTCAAATCTAACAAAACCAGAAATAAGCAATACAAAACCCTAGACAGTCTTTTCTTGAAACAATAAAACTAGAATTTGATGAACTTTGGGAGAAATAGTAGAGTTCTAGTTGTAAGAGCTAGATAGCAGAGAATGTCTAGATCCCACCAAGCTTCTTTGGCGCAAGGAAAGCTGTGAAAGAATATGAAATTGCTTCATTGTCCACTGTGCATTTAATAGCAAATCATCTGCATTCTCATCAACAGAATATCAGGCTTCTCTTCAAGTATGACAGAGGGAGGGACATGGATGGATGTGGAAGAGATTTGGGGGTAAAGATTGTTGGCCCAAAGGTTCAATCACTTGTGTTTTGATGATTCACAATTTATGTAGTTAAAGGACTAATGATCTTGAAGTGTTTCTAAAGATTACAGGTTATTCAAGATCTTATTGTAAAACTCAGCTTCAACTAATATATATTGGAACATCTAAAGTTGATGATTGAAGCTCAAAAAAGTCGAATTCAAGTCAAACATCTGTAAGAAGACTTCATTTCAAGAGAACAGTATTTGTGTTTGTTAAGAAGATTTGTTAAAGTTTTAGGTATATAAAATTGTAATTCAAATCTAACAAAACCAGAAATAAGCAATACAAAACCCTAGACAGTCTTTTCTTGAAACAATAAAACTAGAATTTGATGAACTTTGGGAAATAGTAGAGTTCTAGTTGTAAGAGCAAGATAGCAGAGAATTTCTAGATCCCACCAAGCTTCTTTGGCGCAAGGAAAGCTGTGAAAGAATATGAAATTGCTTCATTGTCCACTGTGCATTTAATAGCAAATCATCTGCATTCTCATCAAGAATATCAGGCTTCTCTTCAAGTATGACAGAGGGAGGGACATGGATGGATGTGGAAGAGATTTGGGGGTAAAGATTGTTGGCCCAAAGGTTCAATCACTTGTGTTTTGATGATTCACAATTTATGTAGTTAAAGGACTAATGATCTTGAAGTGTTTCTAAAGATTACAGGTTATTCAAGATCTTATTGTAAAACTCAGCTTCAACTAATATATATTGGAATATCTAAAGTTGATGATTGAAGCTCAAAAAGTTGAATTCAAGTCAAACATCTATAAGAAGACTTCATTTCAAGAGAACAGTATTTGTGCTTGTTAAGAAGATTTGTTAAAGTTTTAGGTATATAGAATTGTTAACTCAAGCTTGAATACACAAACCAGGCTTATTCGTTGGTTTGAGGGAGTTTCAAAAAGATATATACATATATCTATTATAAAATGAATTTAAAATAAAGTTTCTAAAAAGTTTGATTTTAGTGAAAAAAATAAATTTTAATGAGTATTAAATCTCAAAATGAGTTTTATTGTTTGAAATATGTAGGAGTTAATCCACACATATCAGGGCTCAAAAGAGTTTTAAAAAACTTATTATTTTTTTATTTATAAAGTTAAAATTGATTTAAATCAAATTTGAAAAGAATCAGAAAAGTTGTACTATTTCGACGACTCTGTACATAGCTTTCGAAAACGGATTCTCAGCGTGCACAATTTTGAATTTGAGTTGAAACTTTCGACAACATTTTCTAGTGAGCTCAGTTGATTGCAGAACTGACTCATTTTGACAGTTTTTCTTTCATTTTTCACTAATTGTCGAAAACAGTTTTCTACAATGTTTTCCAGAGAGTTCAAAATTTTACAAAACTAATCCATTTTCAACGGTTCCCCCTTTGGAAACTTGATCCTGACGAAAGTGCTTTCAACAGCCAATACATAGCTTTCGAAATTGAACATTTGAGTTTAAAAATTATAGTCGTTTGTGACTGTTACCTGTCGAAAGTCCTACACCCACTTTCGACAACTAGTTGACTTTTCTCTGCTAATGTTTAGCAAACGTTTTTAATTTGCTTAGCTATACAACTAATTGTTCGCAAAGGATTTTGATTTTTGATAATGATTTACAAGAGTCTTTACACCAGTTTTACAAGAGTTTACAGAGCCTTTCCATTCCAAATCTTTGATAAAGAATCTACAATTTATATAGCTTTTCTTCTCAAATCTCTTTAGCTTCTCACACACAAGCTTGAGTCCTTAATTCTCAATCTATAGCTGTAGGATGTGTGCTTTTGTGAGAGTTTCTAGTGATCCAGTGAGATCACAATTCTTGTTCTTTGTGTTGATTGTATACCTCTAGTGAAAGATGTGGTTGTAAGAGACTAGGAGTTGAGGCTCCAAGTCGATCTTGTAAGATCTGAGTTAGGAGTTGCAGCTCCGAGTGTTGTAGGAGTTGAGGCTTCAAGTCAATCTTGAGAGATCGTGGTTGTAGGAGTGGCGGTTCCAAGTTGATCTTGCAGGATCAAAGTGTAAGCATTATTTCGATTTCACAAACCGGTTAATAGTTCTTATGTAACACCCCGATCCTAGGATACGTACCTGGATATGTGTCCCGATTTTTCACCCGTATTTTTTTCTATTTAGCCGCTATTATTTCAGGTAGTTGACCCATATTCCGTAGATCGGAACCCTATCCCAGTCTTGGATCCGAACCCTGAACCTGAGCCCGAACTCTAGACCTGAATCCTTTCCTTTTCTTTTTCTTTTCCTTTTCCCGATTTTTTTTCCTTTTTCTTTTTTCCCTTTCTTTTTTTCTTTTCTTTTCCTTTTTCTATTTCCTCCCCCTTCCAGCCTGCAGCCCCATCCCTGTCTTCACCTGCTCCCCTGTCCTCCCTCATCCCTCTACTGATATCACCCCCACTCCTTATAATTTCTCTCCCCCCCAATAATTCCCTCCCCCTTTCTCATTCTCACAATCTCTCCCTCAGCTCTCTCCCTCTCACACTCCTCTCCTCCACCGGAGCGTCGGCGGCCACCTGGACCCCGTCGGCCACCCGAGCCCCTCCGACGCGCCACCCAACCCCGGCCAAGGCCCCAACCTAGCCCAGCCTCCCCCTCTCCTCCACTCTCTCACCCTCCTCTATTCCTCCACCATCTCCTCTTCTTCCTCCCCACCTGCGCCAACCACCCCCTCTGGCTGCCACCTATGCCCACACCCCCCAGTACTCCTCTTCTTCTCCCCTCTTTGGCCACGACCACGACGCCAACCGCCGCCACCTTTGTTCCCATCCCCTCCTCTCTTGGCCGACCTACACCACCACCTGCGCCACCGCCACCCTGGCGCTCCACCTCCTCCTTCCCTGGCCGCGCGCAACAACTCAGCCCCGACCAAGCACCAACAGCCCCTCTCCTCTCTCTCCCCTTTTCCCTCTCCCCCTCTTTGTCGTGAGCCCTTTGCACCTCCAGCCCTCGGCGGCCAGCAGCACCTCCCTGGCGCTCCTCTCCTCCCGGACCCACCTCCTCCCTGGCAGCCCAGCTAGCCAGCCCCCGCAGCTCGGGCATGCTATTGGCCGCGCGCGCGTGCCACCCGGGCCATCCTAGCACCCCGTTCTCCACGCGCGTACGCGCTAACCAGTGTTATAAAAAAGGTTTAAGCGGCCGATTAATCGACCACTTAAACGTTTTCAGCCTCAAACCGAACAGAACTTGAAGAAAGAGGTCGGATTACTCGACCAGGCGATTAATTCACTTAAGCGATGATTAAGCGTCTAATCGGTGATTAATTTGCGTTTGTTTAAACATTATTCAATTATTTTCTAAACGGGTTCGAATTTCAAATCCATTAAACTAATTGAACTTAAACTCGATCCAATAATTGGGAATATAAATTGTTGTGTGTTAGAGAATTAAGGCTCATGAGCCCTAAATTTATCCGCATCCTCGATCCTACGCGAAGACAATGAAGCTCCCGAATCTCACGAAGAAGCTATCGATGCTCACGACGATGAGACGATGAAGCTCCCGAAGCCTTAATTTTATCTAAAGCTCCAAAGCTCACAGCGGCGATGATCCTCCTGGGGAATTAGGGCTCCTGAAACTCGACAACGACGAAGAAGTTCACAAAGCGTTGATTCTCCTATGGTGACCTCCCCTTTCGACGACGACCTCCCCTTATGGTTGATCCTCCAACCGCGACCTCCCTCTGTGTCGACAAAGACCTCTCCCTGCGATCAGCTCTCTGGTCAGCAGCAAAGTGTCGATAGCGACCTCCACTTGCGTCGACGGTGACCTCCCCGTGGTAGCTCTCTTCACCTTACTTGTACGTATTTTGCCCAGATTCTTGTCAATGGTCTTTGTTTCTTTTAATAGGCTGAGTGCATCAAGCGTAAGAAGGATAGAGTTGCACATTACTTGCAGTTACATGTAGCAGTGAACCAAAGTTGATAGAGGTACATTGCTTTTTAAAAGAAATACATATATTTGTTCATTTAAAAAGCATTTTTTAACTATAGTTGTTGGAGGTGGAGGTATATTGATGTACTTTGAACTGATTGACATTATTACTTTTTAAATTTCTCTTAGTACAAGCAATTTAATTTTTCAAGTTATGTTTGCTATATCTTTTAAGCTTTTTTTGAGAGTTTGTAGAATTCATATTTGCATGTTTTAAGTATTATAATATTATTATATATTAAAATAATAATAAAATGTGTAATCCTTTTAATCACCATTTAAATCGTTTAAGTATTATGCGCTCTCGGACCGCGCGCAGACTGAAACCGCTTTTTATAACATTGGTGCTAGCTCCATCGGAGCTCCGCCGTCATTCACCGCGTCCCGGACATACACTAGGCGAGTGCTTGACTCATTACTTGCTTCACGAGTGCACGTGTCGTGTTATGCATGTGATTGTAATTGGTGTAAATGAGTGCTTGTAAATGGGTATGTGTGTGTGTGCTTGTAATTGTGTGGGCGAGTGTGTTACTTGTGCATGTGTGTCAATTCCAACGGTTGTGCAGGTACTCTTGTCCACTCTTCGCGAGTGTTAGCTTCGGAGCTCTCTTCAGCCTCTGGGCTTTCTCTAGCCTTCAGGCTTAACCTTTGGGAGGTTTTACTATTCAGTCTCTGGGCTCAGCCTCCGGGCTATATTCCCTCCTTCAGGCTTAAACCCTCTAGGTTTCTCTAGCATCGCCAAGAGGCGAGCTTAGCGCTTGGCGCTTTTCATCTAACTCCGTCACAAGCGTGGTGTGCGACAACATGGCGTTCATACGCTTGCTTCGTGCATTTAACTTTATCACAGGTGTGGCTTCGCCATGTGCGTTAGCATAGAATTTATATGCTTGCTTCGTCGTGAACGTCTAGCTTCGTCGCGAGTGTGGCTTCGTCGTGTGCGTTAACATAGCGTTCATACACTCGCTTCACCGCAAACATTGGCCTCATCGTGCGAGTTAGCACCTAGCACTGTACGTTGACTTCGCCAGGAGTCTATCTTCGCCGTGTGCACTGTTAACACGGCCTAGCTATGCTCCAGCCCTGCCTAGCCCCGCTTGCCTGCTTGATAGCTTAATCTATTAGTTTAATTATGATTGTGAAGAGTTTGAAATGATTCTTATACTGTTCTGGCATGATGTTGTAATCATATACTTACTCGTACTGTCGTACCTCACCCGGTACCATAACACTTGACAGATTAATTACTTGACACATGATTATCACCTTTATGGGGACTTGACTATATTATCATGTTATACACCTGGCATGTTCCTCCCGGTATTATATTCATGTTAATCCCATAAACCGATCATCATAGACATAAACTGTAAAAATTGAATAATCTACACCGAGATGGGAAAAGTGATGAAATCAATATGTTTACGTGTTTATAATGGCCAAATGTTGTGTAACTGAAACTTCGGTTCCACCTGAGAGCCAATAGGTGTTCCGGTGGGGTGTACTAGCACCCGTCTCTAATTTCATTCCTGTTTCAGGGTATACAAATAAGACTCGTACAACTTAGTGGTTGGGTCCGGCTCAGTACCGGACGCTCCTGAGGCTGTTGTCTCGGGTATGCACGAGGCCCAATATAAACATGGTTCGTTAATCCCCCATCAGTTTCCAATAACAAACGTCATCTTACTCATATATGAATGTATGTGTACTAGGACGCCGGGACACATACCTAGGCATACAGGTCGATGAGTAATAATAATAACTTAATAGCCTAATTTCATGTCACAGGATTTTAATAATGTTTTCATGTTATACTGTTTCTTGTGGTTATTCTATACTTGCATGACTTTTGCACACGACACGCTTCCTGATACACGTCTGTTTGCTTGTGCACGCCACTTAGCTTCATTTTACGCACTCGTTGGTTACTTTCGGACAACCCTAGATCTGCATGTCCATATTCTGGAGTTTGGACCGAAGCAGACCCTCCAACTGAGGAACAAGCTTACTTTAAGGAGCTAGCGGACCAGCAGTAGATCTTCCAGACCTACCCCTCTTCACTGGCTCGTGAGATCCCCCTTTTGTAGCTCGTAAGCATCTTCCTGTATTTTTCTACTTGTAAATTATACTTCTGCGCCTCCTGATGATGTAATACTCTTGTGATATTATGTCAGTCTGTGATAACTGAATACTTGTATTATTTTGTTGGAATGTATAATATCACGTACTTCTGTACTCTGACTCTTATACCGTATTGATGCTTAGCGTACATACGTGAGGGTATTTCTGCCCAGTGTATGTATGTTGCAGTAGCATCCCCGTATTCACGGAAGCGGGCGTTATAGCTTATTTCTTCACTTGAGACGGAGACGGGGAACGTAGATCAAGTGGATCGAACCTCGAGAACAATCTCTTCTGTTTGCGAAGTTTGCTCTTTCTATACTCTCTATTATTTTATCTCTGCTCATATTTGCTTAATGTTTAGTATGGTGTTTAATTGTTGCAAATTATTTTAATTTTCACATAATTTGATTAGCATCACCTATTCACCCCACACCCCTCTAGGTGATTTTCAAAGATAGCTGTGATCAAAGAACAATGAAGAGAAACAACAGCCAGCAGCCTTCTCACACTCATATTTTTCTCAAATGGGGGGCAGTAATCATGTTCTCGACACTATTAGGCTATTAGCCTTCATAAAAAGTGGTCCTGGATTGTTTCACTAATAAGCATGCACATTCGATTTTACATGCTTTAGATTTAACACTAATCTTAGACATCAAAATATAGTGGCTTATCAGCAAAAACTCTCTCATGAATCTTTTGCTCTTTGTTTTTTGGTTCAACAATTTGCCTCATAAATCATGATCTGATATTATAGGCTTCTTAAAATAGCCTGAAAAGGTGATGTCCAGAACTAAATAAATATACCATCAGAGGAAAAAGATGAAGACCGAGAAAAGAGTCAGATAAGAGTAGGAAAAAAAATGAGAATAAAGGCGGTGCAGGTGTTGGATCTGTTTTCTCTTGGACAAGAGAACTCCCCTCCCCTTCAAGTTCATCGGAAGACCAAATTCTTAATATCAAACCTCAAAAGTTTGATACCAAATTCTTAAACAAAGTAACTTATGGACAATAAGAAGGTTGCAACATGATGAGGAAATGAATAGAACCCTACTTCATATCAAGGAGTGCACCCCCTGTGGCCTAGCCCACAAGCATCTCTCTATTTCTTCAGGCCAAGACTACTTCAGAACCTTATATGAAAAGCACAGTCATTACCTGCTGTCCACAAGAAGGATACAAGGAACCATTTTGAGATCAGGATATTTCTTATGATTACACCTCTTATGACACCATTATATATACAAATTACAGAGCCCTAGAGGTGAAGTATTATATTCATACACTCTATGCATCTTTCCTTTGTTTCTCCATTGGGGATCCTTACTGACTCTTATCTCGAGCTGGCGGGTTTTTACCTAAGAATTGACCTCTGATCCCTAATGTGGTTCCCTTGTCTTGCAGGTGGGATTCCTGGTCCTAGGCGGCTTTTGCTGGCCTAACCCTGACTAGCTTCTTGAACCAAGTCCATATTTGATACCAATCCCAGCAGTTGGCGGGTGAAAAACTCAACCTCATTAGCTAAATTCAGTCTCCTGCAACAAAGGAGCAACCCTCACTAGAAAAATGGGTGAAGATGGCAAATTTGATGTAGATAATTGTGTTTACGTCTCGAGTGAATGGTGTTCGTGGTTGATTTGATGTAGTGAATTGTGTTTATGTCTAGGGCACAATATAAATCAAAGGACAAATTGAATAACATTTGCGTAGTCTCTCTGCCTCAATCTCATAACTTAAATAGTTTGTCACAGAGATTCTTGAGGAGTGAGGACGTTGAATCCATATCCAGGTGTAAATTCGCAGGTCATCACAGTTATGGGTTTAACCAACCTCTTTCTCATGCTTCACCTTTGTCTTTGTAGGGACAATCATCCATGTAAGACCAAAGATTACATTTCCAGGTGCTTTTATTTTGAAAAGTTCAAGACATGTTTTTTTCCATATAATGTATCCTGATATAACCCCAAGGTTTATCCTTTTAGTAATTTAAAAGGGCTATCAAAACCTAGATGAGTCAATGGTGCATTTAGGCATATCAGTTACTACAGAACTAGCTCCTTTGTTACTTACCTTTCATATCTCTTATTTGAATTCTACGGGAAATCAATGCCATGAAATCTCCATAGCAGGATGACCCACTAAGTCCACCAGAAAGCCCCATTGCTCGAACAAGAAAAAGTGTAATGGGAACCTAGTGACTGAGCTGAATCCTCGACAAGAAAACTAGTAACTAGAGGACGCCGAAGTAGCTCTTCAAAAACTTTAGTAACAAGAACAAACGTAAATTGCCTATAAAGAATGATTGTTTATGAAACAATACACCTTCACTTTGTAAACCAGAAGTGAGTAAATACTGACCAAACAGGAACCGATGCTAGTACCCACTATCTAGACATCAAGAGAATTCACATAATAAAATGCTATAACTCTCAAATTATTTCAGGGAAAAGAGAGGGGGAAAAAACAATGTTTACTAAGCAAATAATTATCCACAGGACCACAGCAACAATGCTACCATATCTATTGGATTCAAACATCAAAGCTGGAAATAATCCCAAAATATGTGTTTAGCTGTTAAAAAGAAAGAAGTGTATGCCCCATGAAAGCATCTCTCTTTTCCCTCTATTGGTTATTGAAGGAAATGAAAGAGGTGGAAACTGTCCCTACTTGAGATTGAAATTTTTGCTAACTTGAGAGTATAGAAACTCCTGCCACAATTATTCTCATTGAATTATTAGTAACAACTACGAAAATTCAATCAAACCATAAACTGAATCATATCAAGAAAGACAACTAAACTTACCACAATCTTCTCATTGAGTTTATCCCTCTCCTTGAACACGGTATCCAACTCCATTTTCCCCAACTCGCTCCTCACCGTCGTCTGCGCCAGCTGCCTCACCATGAGAATCGGATTCTCCACTTCATACGAAGCAAGATACGGATCCACAACCTGAAAGCCCACAGCATCCAAATCAACAGCCCCACACCCAAAAATGACAAATTTCCCGAAATCCAAAGAAACAAAGGGAGAGTCCTTCATACCCTAACATAGACGAGCCCGTCGATGAGAAGGCTGACGTTGTCGTGGGTGATCGCGGTCTGGTCGGAGATCGAGAAGGACTCCTCCTTGAGAGAGTGAATGTAGGCGATCTTGTCGACCAACGGGATCAAGAAGTGGATCCCTCCGACTAGGTTTTGAGATACTTGCCGAACCTCTCAATGACGAAGGCCTTCTGCTGCGGGACAATGCGGATGCCCCAGTTGGCCGGCAACTCGGTCTCGTAGCTGTGCGCCACTCAAAGGTATCAGGAACGAAAACTGAAAATTGAGAGCTAGGGTTAGGGTTAGGGTTTATTACCCGTGGGAGGGGAAGTCGTCGCGGGAGCGGCCGGCGCGGAAGTGGCGGAGGAAGGCGGGGCGGCGAGGGGGGAGTGGCGGTGGCGGAGGAGAGGGAGAGGGGAGGAGAGGGCAGAATGGTGGTGGCCGCGGCGGAGGAGGTGGAAGAGGGAGGAGTTGACTAGGGTGATGTGGGAGGATTTTGGCCGAAGAAGCGCCATTGACTCTTCTTTTGCTTGAGATTTTTTTTTTTTTTTTTCTTTTGTGGGCGAAGACCTCGTAAACCTCACGAGTTCATTGTTTTAGAGAAATCCTTTAGGATTTGTTTGATTGTCGTAATTAGCTGTAATTTGTAAATTGTAATTGATAAAGTCTTTTACAGTTGTAAATGAGTTACATGCTTATAAGTTTTACGATGTATAATTAATAATATAAAGTTATAAATAAGAAAGTGTATTATATTTTACAGTGTTTGGTTGTCATAACTTGTAAGTCGCAAGTGAAAAAGTTGACCACAAAATTAACTAATTAGTAATTTAAAATTTTTTAATATTACAAATAAATACTAAAAATATTAAATATTAAAAAATAATATTAATATAAAAAAATAATACAAATTTGTATGACAACAAAATTAACTATAAGTGAGCTGTAAGTGAGTGGTAATTGAGTTGCAAGTGAGTGGTAGTTGAGTTGCGTAAGTCTTTTACGAATTACGGTCCAAACAAAGATTGTAATTGTAATTGAGTTGTAAGTCATTTACGAATTATGAACTTTTACGATTTTTACGAACTTTTACGACTTTTACGACGAAACTAACAGCCCCTTACTATAGTTTAGTTGAGTTTAACTCGTCCTCTTTTTCATTACAGATTTGGATTTTTAGAAATAAGGGAGAGGTGCGGATATTGGTACATTGAGAAATAACAAAGGTATACATCAATAAATCACAAAGAGTGTCAATATTTTTTTGGACATTTCTATCTCAGAGAATAGTTCAAAATGTTCCTCTTTCGTCCTCATCTTTCCTCCATCTCCTCTTTTCGCGGTGACTGCTGGTGATCCCTGCCGTCCTCTCCCTCCTCTCCCGAATTCTCGCCCCTCTTCCCCCTCCCCGACACCTCCCCCCTCCCCTCACCTTCCCTTGCACCCTTGCCCCCTCCCATCGCGGCTCTGTTCAGCAACTACTGTTCGGCCATCCATGGCCGAATGGAGCTGCGAGGGGCGGGGAGCGGAATATGAATTTTTTTTTTTTTTTAATTCAAATAAAACTATAGACTATTAGAAGAACCCTGGTCCAGTTTCACCTTGAAGAATACAAATGCCAGGGAAGGATTTATATAATCCTAAAGCTAATATACGAGGTATATAGAAAGATCAAATGGAATAGCAAAATGGCACTTGTATGATCTCAGAATGATCGCCCTTAGAGTGCTCAGATGAGGGGTTTGTCCAGGTTCCTGGCCAGTGAGTACCATCAACCATCCAAGTTGCTTCGGAATCTTCACAGGTTGATGGAGCTTGACGCCATTGAGGAGGGCGAGGCAAGGGAGGGGGAGGAGCCGGGGGAGGAGGAGAGATATTTTGAGAATATTTTAAAAAATGTGTGTCTTAATTAATTTTCTGGGTACACTGATCTGGTGCGTGCCTTAATCAATTTTCTGTGTACCAATATCCATGCGTGTAAGAGAGGAACACATTTTTTATATTCTGTTTTTCTTAATTTGTTATTTGTTTTGTCAAAATTAGAAGGAAAAAAGGCTTTTTTTCCCCTTCTTTTCCAAACAAATTATGGTGTTTATTTGCACATTAAATAAAGAAGCGAGATTATTATGAGCACCTCGAGTGAGATTACTCATGTCAGCAACATGTTGACGTTGCTACTGCAAACTACTTCTTGCCGCCGCTACGAGATCGAACCCACTAATGACCGTAACGAGATCAATGTTACATTTCAAATCATTAACTTGAAGTAACAATTCTAAATGATCAAATCAGACCTTAGAATCATGCAAACATAATTCAATTATTAATCATCACATTTTTCGGTATCCAAAAGAATTTAAATTACATTACTGTTTTTTGGCTGAACTGCGTGTTGCCAAAATGAACCACAAAATGGGAAGGAGGAACACAAATTCAAGCCATACCTCGTAGTCTACCTAAACAAATGAACTAATTGCAAGCATTTCTGTATTGCAAATCAAAAAGAACAATAAAAGAAGAAAATTATCACATTTTTTTAGGGAGTACAAATTACATCTTTAAAGCCACACTTTGCAATTTAGAAATTACAATATATCCTTACAATTTAATACATACTCACCTCTCCTTAATCGCACTCCACAGATACCTCAAGCTGGCCATGTCCACAAAAGCCCAGAACCCATCTCGAATCACTAGCAAATTTTACCCCCAAAAGGAATTGAAAAACAAAATCCAAAATCCACCCATCCCTCGTAGAAGATAAAAATCAAGATTGAACAAATTTCAATTAGATCGAACCCACCGAATCAGACCGAGTAGCAGGTGGGAGCAGATCGAACCACTAGCAGCCGTCGCGAGATCAATCCTGCCTCCGACCGTTGCAAAGGAGATCGACGACAAGTGAGAGGGCGCGAGAAGGAGATTGACAATGAGGAGATCAACAAGGAGATCGACGAGAAGATCAGTCACCACGAGGAGATCGACGACGACGGAGAGGGCACAAGAAAGAGATCGACGAGGAGGAGATCAGTGCTGCGAGGGGGTCGATGATGAGGAGATTGACGATGACAAAGAGGATGCATGAAGGAACAAACTGACAGGAAGAAATTAAAAGGCGGTGATGAGCTTTGAATGATCCCCTTTTGAAAATGAAGAGAGATTAAAAATAATAAAAATGTGTAGATCCTCGTGCTACACACCTCTTCAACTCAATTTTGAGCTGATGAGAGAACCCATTCTCTTCATCCATTTTATGGGTTCTTTGTAACGGGTCTGTTTGGTTAAAGGTAAAAGTAAGGAAGTGAAGAAGTGAGGAAGTGATAATAGTTTCTTTTGAAACTTGAAAATTAGTTAGTAAGTTTTTTAGTGTTTGGATGTTATTGGGAAGCGTGGTTTGAAAAATGTTTTGTCTTTTCCAGTGTTTGAATGGTAATGTGAAAGTGGAAGTGGAAAAGTTGACCACAAAGTTGACCGCAAAATATTATTAAAATAAAATTAATTAAGAAAAATAAAAAATAGATTGTAATTAGAATGCAAGTGAGATTTACATGATCAAAAAATTAACTGTTTTGTACTACAACTTATTAAAATGAGATTTACATCACCATAAAATTAACTGTAGCACTCTGGAAGTGAGGAAATTGTTGTGTAAAAGAGAAAAGAAAAAGGAAAATGAGTTTTCTTATTTTACTTTTCCGATGTTTGGATAGATAGGGAAGTGAGCAATTATACTTCCCCATTTCCTTACTTCCGCTCACTTCCTTGCAACCAAACACCTAGATTATTTTATATATGTCATTTTTGATCTTTTTTAATTGGAAAAAAGGAATAAGAAGTGAAGACCGAATTCTCCATTTTTCTGCTTCAGAATGACTCGTAACTCTCTTTTTTGCTTGAGAAGTTCAATTGTTGTTATTGCAAGATTTGCTTACAAGAAATCTACTTCCATAAAACGAGAAAAGGAGCAAATAAGTTTTCAAAAAAGATGATCTAGTTGACAGAATACTTTTCTTGCCCTATTCCTAATAGCATCAAAATACACTCCCTTCAATGCAACATCAAAGAAGATGGTGCTTTAGCTAATACCAGTTTTAATATATTAAACAATCCTTGAGAAGTGTTTGGTTGAGCACTTAATATTCTTAAACAAGCTAGTAGTGGCCAGATTTTGACCCACGTCGAGATTGTGACACGTGTCCCACCGCGTCGAGAGCATCGCAAGCAAATAACAAACTCGATATGCCAGCTGATTTATTGCGGGTCCAAGAAGAAAGCCTCGGGTTTTGTCCCGAGTCCACACTCGATTGGAGGTCCCTCTCCGACATTCTCAAATGTCAGATCCCTTTTCAAGTCCACACTTGACCCGATGTCCATTTCTGATATTCGCAATTACAGATCCCTCTCTGACATCTACACTCGACCGAGGTCCCTCTTCGACATCCGCGACTATCAAGTTTCTCTCCGGCTGTATCTATCTGGGGTCATTCGCCTGGATATTCAATTCGGATGGAGCCATTCCACTAATCGAAGGTCTCGACTCTCATAGCAAAGACCCTCCGCGAAGACTCCCGCCTCCACGTTGGATACGACTCAGCGACAGGATTTCTTGATTCACGAAGCCAGTTACGCTGTCATATTATCCCCACGTTCTAAATGTTTTAACATCCCTATTTCAGTGGGGGCGGTTATGAATAGTAACAAATATCTCTGCATATTAATCTCAACAATCAAGCACTGCACTCTGCTGTAAGAGGAAATCACAACATAAAAATCATGCAGTTATAGAGATTCGAAATATCAACGCCATCAATTTACAACGCTACGTGATATTTGTGTACCTGGGAGGTCCATCGAGAGGGGCCCAAAAAGTTAGTATCCTGCAGAACAGTTGTTGGATATTCTGCTTAACAAGAATCAATCTGACAACTAATCAAGATCACTGAGATATCAACAATCTAATTGGTCAGGTCGGCAAATATCAGGTGGGAGGTTTTCCGTTCAATAGAACGTTCCTTAATTTAAGAACCACCTTTCAATTTCCTTCCTTGGTTTAAGCACCAATTAGACTGAATCCAAGTCAGTCTCGATATACTGTAAAGTATATCCCCTATATAAAGGACTTAATCCACTTATACAGTAACACTTAGACTAAATCTAAGTCAATCTCGATATACTGTAAAGTATATCCCCTGTATAAAGGACTTAGTCCCCTTATACAGTATTTGAAGTGAGGTACGCTTACAGCGAATCTCCTTAAGACAATTACGTCCCCCGCACCGGTGCTAACGGGATAATGGACGCTGGTCTCCCAAGATACAACACTTCTTCACGGTATTTGGATAGCACTACCAAATTACCGTACGGTCGAACCGTAGTCAACCAGTACCTACACAGGATTAGCAAAACAGCGGTATAACGACAAATTTCAAATGAATATTTGTCTTACTCTTTTAGAGGAACACCCACTGTTGAGGACGTAGGAAGGTTGAAGAATTTTGACAGAATCTCCTTTAGGAAGTCGCTTTGGATTCCCACTTCACTTGGAAGTCGCGGATTCCCACTTCGTTGGAAGTCGCTCTGGAAGTCGTGGATTCCCACTTCGCTGGAGCCCAGTTCAGAACCGAAGTCAGAACTTTTAGAGAGAGAGAGAGAAATCTCAGATTTTGTGTGTATTAAAATGAGAACTTGGAATGCTTTATATAGCATTCCAAAAGGGGCCTTCAGGTCTGAACCCAACCAAAGGCTGCACCCTTTGGCCTGCCAACTGGTTCGCACCCTTTGGCCTGCCAACTGGTTCGCACCCTTTGGCCTGCCAACTGGTTCGCAACCTTTGGCAGGCTGCAACCTTTGGCCTGCCAACTGGTTCGCACCCGTTGGCTGTCCAACTGGTTCGCGACCGTTGGCGGATCGGATCAGATCCTGACAGCGGAGCGGGCAGTCCAACAGGTTCGCAACCTATTGGTGGATCGGGTCCGGTCTGGTTTGGAAGTGGATCTGGTTCGGATCATACCTTGAGACCCAATTCAAAAAGAACCAGGCCAGGTAGGGAACCCGAACTCACTCAGACCCAAACCCAAACCCGGACCCGGACCCGGGCCCGGCACCGGCACCCGGCGCCGCCGCCAGCGGCGGCGCGCTGCGCGCGCACATACGTGCATAGTTCCCTCCTTTTCGCGCGCGAAAACTCCAAGTACCCAAAGGGCACGCCCTTTGTTCTCAATTTTCTCTATATATACACCACAAACTTCCATCCCACGGCCAATGTGGGACTAAATGCTTTAAGCTACCTTTAGTCCCGTTTTGGCTTTGAATTAGGCAATCTTTGGACTTGAATATCTCATTCATTCGAAGTCGGAATTGAACATGTGAATATACCACGTTCATCACAAATGGAAGGAGAACACACTCCAACCATCATCCGGTTGATTCCATCAACGGATCTTGCCATAATTCAACTCGAAGATTCACCTTTATATTCTTCAATTCCAACAATCCCCCACAATGAATGAGAGATTCAAGGAATGACACACAAGAGACTGACTCTATTGTGAAAGGTACTTGAGAAAAGAAACTGCATAAGGATAGGTGAACTAGGTCTTGAACCTTCCATAGCGAAAGCTTTATCGGACTTACTGGCTAATCAGTGAACTAGGTCTTGAACTGTTAGCCGTTAGTGTAAGCCAAGTCAACAAGCTTCACACAGTGACTTTCCAAATCAACTTTGGTTCTCTGTTGTGTCCGTTTTGGCCCTGGACATTCTTGGTTTCAGAGAGTATCTTTAGGGAATAACAGCCTCCATAGAGATTCCCAAAGAGCCGACCCAACTCTATACTCACATAGGTGATGGACCTATTAAGAGTAGTCTACTCTACTCCACTTGTTTAGAAACAGGATATAGGCATCATTAAAAGCGTTAAGCTTATCCTTAACCCACTTGTAGACAAGCACTTATGTGCACCTTAGGAATGGATTGGAGTCAAGCTCCCAAGTGCTTACTTGCTGAGTCAATCATAACTAGTTTTTCCTCTTGAACTTAGTCCGTGGGATCTCCAGTCGCTAAGTGAGGTTTCCATTAAGCTGACTCGGTAAGGTTAGGCTTTAGACCCATTCCCCTCGATGCGCAGTTTATACGCTCTCCACTTAAACCTTTAGTAAGCGGATCCGCTAAATTATCCTTTGACGATACAAAGTCAATAGAGATAATTCCATTTGAGAGCAACTGCTTCACGGTATTATGTCTACGACGAATAAGTCTAGACTTACCGTTGTATATCACATTTTGTGCCCTAGATATAGCTGCTTGATTGTCGCAGTGTATACATATAGCGGGCACTGGCTTTTGCCACAACGGTATATCTTCTAAGAATTGTCGAAGCCATTCTGCTTCTTCTCCAGCCTTATCTAAGGCTATGAATTCCGATTCCATAGTGGAACGGGCAATACATGTTTGCTTAGAAGATTTCCATGATACCGCTGCTCCTGCTAGAGTAAATACGTATCCGCTAGTTGATTTTGATTCCTCAGAATCTGCAATCCAATTAGCATCACTGTATCCTTCCAGTACAGGAGGATACTTTTCATATCTCAAGGCATATTCCTTGGTATGTGATACGTAACCCAATACTCGTAGTAGAGCGGTCCAATGTAGATCACTAGGATTACTAGTATATCTACTCAACTTGCTTACAGCGTAAGCAATATCGGGTCTAGTGCAATTCATTAAATACATTAGACTTCCGATAATCTGAGAATACTCCAACTGGCGTATCCCAGTTCCTGTATTCTTATGAAGGTGGACGTGTGGGAGAAAAGGATTTGTATTCTCTTTTATCCCATGATCCTTGAATCTTTCTATCATCTTATCCACGTAGTGAGATTGAGATAGACTGATTCCATCTGGTGTTCTAGTAATTTTAATGCCTAAAATTACATCAGCAACCCCCAGATCCTTCATATCAAAACTGTTGGATAACATTCTTTTAGTGGACTTAATAATCTCAATATTAGTCCCAAGTATCAACATGTCGTCTACATAAAGACAGACAATGATACATGCATCTCCAACTGTTTTCGTGTAAACACACTTATCGCATTCATTGATAGTGAATCCATCTTTGATCATGACACTATCAAATTTCTCATGCCATTGTTTTGGAGCCTGTTTTAAACCGTATAAGGATTTTACCAATTTACACACCTTGTGTTCTTGGCCCTTGACTTTAAATCCTTCAGGTTGCTCCATATATATCTCTTCACTTAATTCACCATTTAAGAATGCAGTCTTGACATCCATTTGATGGATATCTAAGTTGTGCAATACTGCAATCGCAATCAACATCCGTATGGACGTTATTCTTGTTACTGGTGAATAAGTATCGAAGTAGTCAAGTCCTTCTATTTGTCGATAACTCTTGGCTACTAATCTAGCCTTGTACTTATCGATAGATCCATCGAGTTTTAATTTTCGTTTGAAAATCCACTTACACCAAATTGGTTTACTTCCAGGAGGCAAGTTTACCAATTCCCAAGTATGATTACTTAGTATGGATTCTATTTCGCTATTTATAGCTTCTTTCCACATTTGTGCTTCTGGGTTTGACATAGCCTCTTTAAATGTTTGAGGCTCGCTCTCAATAGCGTATGCTATGAAATCTGGACCAAAAGATTTTGAGATTCTAGATCTCTGACTTCTTCTTGGTTCAATTTCCGCATTTACATTTCGTTCCTCGGGCTTTCGTCCCTGAACGCCATCTCGTGTGTTCTTTTCCCAGAAGTCTTATCTGCTTCCCGTTTGTACGGAAAGATATCTTCAAAAAACACAGCATCTCGAGATTCGATAATCATGTTTACATGAATATCAGGTATTTCTGATTTATGAACCAGAAACCTATAGGCACTACTATTCAAGGCATAGCCTATGAATACGCAGTCTATAGTTTTTTGCTCCCAACTTAGTCTTTTTGGGTAATGGTGCCAGCACCTTTGCAAGGCACCCCCACATTTTGAGGTAATGGTAGGAAGGTGTTCTTCCATGCCATAACTCGAATGGTATTAGACCAAGTTTCTTGTGGGTACTCTATTTAGAATATGATTTGCAGTTAATAGAGCTTCCCCCCACAAGTTCTGCGGAGCTCCAGAACTTACGAGCATGGAATTAACCATCTCCTTCAAAGTTCTGTTCTTCCGTTCAGCAATTCCATTTTGCTGAGGAGTGTATGGTGCTGTAGTTTGATGTATTATACCAAAACTAGCACATAACTCACTAAAATCATTTGATTCATATTCTCCGCCTCTATCGGATTTTAGAATCTTGATTTTCTTGTTGAGTTGATTCTCAACTTTGGCTTTATATGTTGTAAACATATTTATTGCCTCATCCTTACTGTTCAAAAGATACACATAACAGTATCTTGTACAGTCATCGATAAAAGTAATGAAATACTTTTTACCGCCTCTAGTTGGCATAAACTTCAAGTCACATAGATCGCTATGAATTAACCCTAAAGGTTCTGTATTTCGATCTATTGAGTGAAATGAATTTTTAGCCAACTTGGCCTCAACACAAACCTCACACTTGCGAATTTCTTCCAAGTTGAGTTTAGGAATATATCCCAGATTAGATAAGTTTTTCAAAGACTTGTAATTTACATGCCCTAATCTAGCATGCCACAAAATAGGAGACTCAAGCAAATAAACAGAAGAATTTTCTTTATTTACAAGCTTCGGGTACAGATACACAGACTTTTTGTCTACCACTGCAACATTGTCTTTAAAAAGACCATCAACAAGATTCTTGTTTTGTTTGAGACGGCTGCGACATTCATTCGCCTTATGCCCCTCTTTGTTGCAGATGTAGCAAGTTCCCTTGAAGCGCATGTTCTTGCCTTCTTGGACCTTGCCTTTGTACCCCTGGGAAGTCTTCTTCCGCTTTAAGCTTTTGGAAGTAGACGTTTTCCCCTTTGAGTCCTCGATCACATTAGCTTTTACTTCGTAGGAGTTCTTGCTGGTCCTTTTCTCGGACTTGCGGTTGTCCTCCTCTATACGAAGCCTCACAATGAGATCTTCCAACTTTAACTCCTTTCGCTTGTGCTTAAGGTAGTTCTTGAAATCTCTCCACGCAGGTGGGAGTTTCTCCACGATAGTACCCACCTGAAAAGTTTTAGGTAGGATCATACCTTCGGCTTCTATCTCGTGCAAGATAAGTTGGAACTCTTGCACCTGACTGATTACAGTCTTGCTGTCCACCATTTTGTACTCCAGAAATCGTCCAACGACGAACTTCTTGGTACCAGCATCCTCAGTCTTGTACTTCTTGTCAAGACTGATCCATAACTTCTTTGCCGTAGTGATTGGACTGTAGACATTATAAAGAGAGTCATCCAGTCCATTAAGAACATAATTTCGGCAAAGGAAGTCACATTGAGTCCATGCATCAGTTGCAGGCTCTGGTGGATTTTCCTCCAGGAATCTGGCCAGATGAAGAGTGGTCAAGTAGAAGAGCATCTTCTGTTGCCACCTCTTGAATTCTGTGCCATCAAATTTTCCTGGCTTCTCCGGCTTCGGGTTAGGAAGTGGAGGAGGCATCAATGCTTGTAGCATGTTTGGTGCCTTGCTTGAGCTATCTTGATTAGTCTCAGACATCTTCTGCAAGTTCAAGCAGAACTGAAGTAAGAAACTTCAATAAATAATTGTCTTAAGATTGTTGGATATCCTGCTTAACAAGAATCAATCTGACAACTAATCAAGATCACTGAGATATCAACAATCTAATTGGCCAGGTCGGCAAATATCAGGTGGGAGGTTTTCCGTTCAATAGAACGTTCCTTAATTTAAGAACCACCTTTCAATTTCCTTCCTTGGTTTAAGCACCAATTAGACTGAATCCAAGTCAGTCTCGATATACTGTAAAGTATATCCCCTGTATAAAGGACTTAATCCACTTATACAGTAACACTTAGACTAAATCTAAGTCAATCTCGATATACTGTAAAGTATATCCCCTGTATAAAGGACTTAGTCCCCTTATACAGTATTTGAAGTGAGGTACGCTTACAGCGAATCTCCTTAAGACAATTACGTCCCCCGCACCGGTGCTAACGGGATAATGGACGCTGGTCTCCCAAGATACAACACTTCTTCACGGTATTTGGATAGCACTACCAATTACCGTACGGTCGAACCGTAGTCAACCAGTACCTACACAGGATTAGCAAAACAGCGATATAACGACAAATTTCAAATGAATATTTGTCTTACTCTTTTGGAGGAACACCCACTGTTGAGGACGTAGGAAGGTTGAAGAATTTTGACAGAATCTCCTTTAGGAAGTCGCTTTGGATTCCCACTTCACTTGGAAGTCGCGGATTCCCACTTCGTTGGAAGTCGCTCTGGAAGTCGTGGATTCCCACTTCGCTGGAGCCCAGTTCAGAACCGAAGTCAGAACTTTTAGAGAGAGAGAGAGAAATCTCAGATTTTGTGTGTATTAAAATGAGAACTTGGAATGCTTTATATAGTATTCCAAAAGGGGCCTTCAGGTCTGAACCCAACCAAAGGCTGCACCCTTTGGCCTGCCAACTGGTTCGCAACTGACCGTTGGCGGATCGGTTCAGATCCTGACAGCGGAGCGGGCAGTCC
This sequence comes from Agave tequilana, assembly GCA_038442645.1. Lineage (NCBI taxonomy): Eukaryota > Viridiplantae > Streptophyta > Magnoliopsida > Asparagales > Asparagaceae > Agave > Agave tequilana. The sequence goes on from JAVJIF010014667.1 coordinate 56,524, forward strand.
AACAGGTTCGCAACCTGTTGGTGGATCGGGTCCGTCTGGTTTGGAAGTGGATCTGGTTCGGATCATACCTTGAGACCCAATTCAAAAAGAACCAGGCCAGGTAGGGAACCCGAACTCACTCAGACCCAAACCCAAACCCGGACCCGGACCCGGCACCGGCACCGGCACCGGCACCGGCGGCGGCGCGCGCGCACATACGTGCATAGTTCCCTCCTTTTCCGCGCGCGAAAACTCCAAGTACCCAAAGGGCACGCCCTTTGTTCTCAATTTTCTCTATATATACACCACAAACTTCCATCCCACGGCCAATGTGGGACTAAATGCTTTAAGCTACCTTTAGTCCCGTTTTGGCTTTGAATTAGGCAATCTTTGGACTTGAATATCTCATTCATTCGAAGTCGGAATTGAACATGTGAATATACCACGTTCATCACAAATGGAAGGAGAACACACTCCAACCATCATCCGGTTGATTCCATCAACGGATCTTGCCATAATTCAACTCGAAGATTCACCTTTATATTCTTCAATTCCAACAACAGTTGTATTCTTAGATTCTATAATGAATTTTCTCCCGCTTCCCCGTGACTTTTCTCCATTTGAGTTCCCACATAGAAAAAAAATTCTATCTCCACCTGTTTACCATATTGAACTTTTCAATTATCACCTTAGGTCCGCTCTTGTTTGTGGTGTGAGATTGATTGCTTGATCAATCTTATCAGAAAATCTCCACCACACAACCCCACCCGCGCCCACAAACCAACCCTCATTCTTATGTCCGCCTTTCTCTCTTCGCTGCATTTTCCACGGACAACATTCAAGAGCCGACCCAATCGTTGCTAGGAAAAATAAGATTAGAAAAATGGCTACATGTCATCGCCCTCACATTTACATAACACCAAACGACTTTTTCTTGTGGCTCTCGCAGAGACCCTCCTCCATTTGAAATTATATCGAGTAAAAGCTTTTTCTAACTATTTATAGTATAAACTAGTTGTGCATGAACATTACACAAGTAGATGGAAAATGTATGAAATTCTACAATCAATTCTTGTTGGGATCACCAAATTCTTAAGTATTTTTCTTAATCACTGTTATCATTTTGGAAACATGGAAAATGAATTTCTCAACAAAATAGCCAACCCTTTCATGAAACATCAAAATGTTGAAGCCATCAACTACACTGCATCCCCCCCCCCCCCCCCCCCCCCCCCCCCTAAAACATTCGTTTCGCATGCCTATTTTCTCATTTTTGCATCAAATCAAAATCATATCTTACATGCTTTTCTATTTACATCTATTAAAATTATGTATGTATACCAAACTTATTAAGTTTTTTTTTTTTTTTTTTTGGGCCAATTAAAGCTCGCATGAAAGGCAGAGCCGAATGTCGCGCACGTTGTGCTTCAAGCTGGCAACCCGTTGTGAGGAGCGAGGCTCAACAATTCAAACTAGACCACACTATCACAAAGCGGGGGCACTAAACGTATTAGTTAATTCAGATATTTAACAGGAGGGTTGCATGATTCTTGATTAATCACAAAGGGAGAGTTAGAGTTGTGCTTTAAGAAGACATTGGATTTAAGTTTTGCCACCAGTGTAGAAAAACAAAAATTAAAAAAAGAAGAAAAAATAAAAGTGAAAAAAAATATATTTTCCCCAGGCACAATCACAAACCCAAGAGAGGTTCCAAGTTCAATTGTGACATTTTGGGCGTATTTGGTTGCAAGGAAGTGGGCGGAAGTAAGAAAATGAGGAAGTATAATTGCTCACTTCCCTCTCTATTCAGACACCGAAAAAGAAAAATAAGAAAGTCTCTTTCCTTTTCTCTTTTTCACAATCATTTCTCACTTGCAGAGTGCTACAGTGAATTTTGTGGTGATGTAAATCTCATTTGTAATAAGTTATACCACAAAATAGTTAATTTTTTGATTATATAATTCTCACTTACATAGTTTATTTTTTATTTTTCTTAATTAATTTTTATTTTAATATTATTTTGCGGTCAACTTTGTGGTCAACTTTTTCACTTCTACTTCCAGGTTACCATCCAAACACTGGAAAATAACATTTTTTAAATCACACTTCCCAACAACATTCAAACACCGGAAAACATACTAACCAATTTTCAAGTTCCAAAGGGAGCTATTACCACTTCCTCACTTCCTCACTTTCATCCTTAACCAAACAGGCCCTTACTCAAAAACAAACCCAGCCTCGAAGTCGGCCCATTTACACCCAAGTACGATCTAAACTGTTAGCCCAATAGCCCAAACAGCCCAGCTAAATCTTACTGCTCCCATCAAAACCCTAACTCTATATAAACCTTAGTTCGCCGTCACTTCCCCTGCCGTCCCCTCTCATTCCCCCATTTCCCAAACCCCTAACCCTAGACCCAATTCTCCATCTCCGACGATGAAGACCATCTTGTCGTCTCAGACGATGGACATCCCGGAGGGGGTCAAGGTCAAGGTCAACGCGAAGATCGTCGAGGTCGAGGGACCCCGCGGTAAGCTCACCCGCAACTTTAAGCACCTGAACCTCGACTTCCAGCTCACCGACGGCGGCCGCAAGCTCAAGGTCGAAGCCTGGTTCGGATCGAGGAAGACCATGGCGGCCATCAGGACTGCTATCAGCCACGTCCAGAACCTGATCACGGGAGTCACCAAGGGGTACCGCTACAAGATGAGGTTCGTGTACGCTCACTTTCCCATCAACGCCAGCATCTCCAACTCCAGCAGCAGCATCGAGATCAGGAACTTTTTGGGCGAGAAGAAGGTATTAGTCTTTCTCATTATTTTTTGGGCTATTTTGAGATAAAAAATGATTGTTTGGCGAGATTAAGATTGGATCTAAGTTATTGTTAGAGTTTATTTGCTCACCATCTTCTGCATTTCTGATTTAATGTTTAAATGTTGGTTAGTGGCTATGTTGTTCAAAGACTAGAAGTTAAAAAATTATGATATTCAATGATGTATGTATTTTCCGTAATCGTATTTATTGACCTCTGAAATGGTGTCGTTTTGGTGTATTGTGATGATAAATAGAAGCTTGATCTTAGCATCCCTTATTAACTGGTCATAGGGCCTGTCTTTCGTCTTATAAGGTGTCAAAATAGCCAAGCTTCCAGGCCGGATTAAATTATTGAGTGGAAATAGTTTTAAACTTGGATGAGTATACAGGTTGCAATTAACCTTTGAATTTAAGGTTTTTTTTTTTTGAACTTATTAGTTTGTGATTGAACTACAGGTGGTATAGATAAGTCTGCTTGTTCTATTTGATTATGTTTTTAATTCATCATCCAAACTCAGTATTTTAGTGTTTGAGGGTTGTTGGTAGTTATTCAATCTGTCAATAACAGGCTATATATGTGTTCCATTTGTTTTCAATGTTGACTATTGATGTAAGACATCCAACTATATTTTCACTCTCATTTCTATATTTTCTCTGGACATTTTTTTACCTATCCACCAAGTCAAGATCAATTTGTCCTCAGTTGCGGCTGCTTTCTGTCTTAGTTCTGGTTTGAATAGTGTGGCTACTTTACATTATAAGAGGCGCAGGATTAGGGCAGTAACAAGTTTGAAGGCATAAGTACGAAGTCAAGAATAACCAATATTGGTGTGGAACTTTAGATACTTAACTTGTTAACATAACATATAAGAAGAAGTAGAATATAAAATAAAATTTAAAACTTCAGGGCATAATGTATAATGGATGTTTGATGCTTCTCTAATCAGTTGAAAAGTTAATACATGCTAGCGTAGGGGTAGAGCAATTAAGCAGTTATGCTGCAACACATTGGTAATATGCTAAGATTATCTGCTAGCCAGCAATTAAACCATGTACTCTCAGGTCTTCTAACACTTTCCACCACATAATTTCTTCCTTTCTTTTTCGTTTTATACTTGGGTGCTTGTATTTGTTGTGATTAGTGTCCCCTTAATTGGGTATTCAACAAGATGCATGACACAAACCCAAGAACCTCTACGTGGGTTCCTATATAGCGAGCCCATACACATTAAATAATAAAGATGCAACTAATTGACTTTTCCAATGCATTTGTATTGGCAGAGCTGTAATATCTAGCTTGCCTTCATAATATTGCAGCTGCCTCTGGAAATAAGCGTACAATCTATTCCATTTTGTGCTGAATTTGAACCGTCATTTGGATTTAAAGCCTTTATGATTGTATCTGTCATGTCCCAAACCTCTTTTTTCGGAAACTACTATTTTGAAGAGACTGTAGCAGCTAGAAAATTGTAAAGCTCTAAATTCTTCTTGGAACACTATTCCTTTCCATGCATGGACTAGGATATCCGACATGGACTCCACTTTCACTTGTTGTATCGGTGGAAGATAGCTGCAAAGGGTTGAAAATTGATGCATTGTAAAATAGATTAAAGTGAATTGCGAATGATAAAGGCTAAACTGGTTAGATCTGCCCAATCACATATCAAATACTTGTACTTCCATTCTTGTGCGACTTCTTGATATTTTCTGCTTCCTTAGCTGGTTGTATCGACGTTGCATGGATGCAATGCATAAACCCAATGTTTTTCCAATTATGTTGGAAAAATATGCCAAGTGAATTTTTAGATTTTTTTAATGTATTTCAATTTTTTAGAGTTTTCAAACTTGTAAAAATGATGACAGTTTCTATGTTTGGCAGCACTTATCGTTTCATGCTTATGTCATCAAATCATATTCATGATAAGCTTTATGTATAGCATTACTAGTATGTTTTTGTATCAGTTATAACAACAATTTTTTGCCTGTACTATAAGCATGTCTGATCCTTAATAATTCTCTGTTTATTTTGAATTCATATCCAATGAAGGTACCTTTTACAAAAAATGTAAATGTAATCTATACAAGAATATGCCATTGGCTCCTATAATGAGCTCTATTTTCATGCTCTATTAACTTCTCTTTGCGTCCATTGTCAATCTTGTATTGGTTAGTTGTAAAAATCCCTTTCACCTGAGTAATTGTGGTCGGTCATTTTCATTCATCAATTATTACTCTCTTGATCACAGACTGACCATTATATGAAATTGCCTGTTGAGTAACTAATTTATTGTGAATAGATGTTTTCATTTGTGTGTTGCAACACAAAGAGGGATGGACATAGCCCTTGTAAAAAGGGGGATTGTAGTTGGCTAGTTAATCTTAAGCTGTTTTGTAGACATAGCTCTTTGCCAAGTTACCAACATAACACCTGAGTTTATGCCGTTCGAGCAAGTGTTTCTTTTGCATTGTCTTCTTGATAATACATTTACTTTGATCTTTCTCGAAAAGTGTTTCAGGCTTCAATATGTTTATTCAGAATTTCATCTTTTTAACTTTCATTTCATGTTATATTTATAAAGTTATAATATTGTCATCAGTCATTTTCACAAGTTATTTTGATTAGAAGTCATATAAAAGTTTCCGCTTGGAGTAATCTTCTGAACATGATATTTGTAAATTATTTATGCATTTACTATTTATTAAGCTTTTTTTGTTTGGTTATCACTGTTATTCTTGCTATACCACTAACATATTTTAGAAACCTAACACGTAGCTTATATTAAAATTGTTATTTACCTTTACTTTTGTAAACTATCTAAGAATCTGATGTCTCCTAAACATCTTTGGAGGCTTTCTTATTAATTTCTCTACATTGGTTAATAGTTAGTAATTTCTGGGTATCTACATTGTCATATATTCTTTTAGGCATCTGGGGATGCTTGGACAGTTTCCCCTGCATGTAGTATTAAGAGTTGGTCTGTATGTTGTGATACAGTTTAACATTAAGTATTCTCATGTATTTTTTTTCTTGGGTCATTTATGTTATTGGATTAGGGAAAATCCCATCATTTTCTAGTTCATTAGGAAGTTGTCTCCAATCAGTTTATGTTTTGGTCTGTTATGATAAATTGATGACCGTAACCTGAAGAAAAATATATCCTAGTTCTCTCATGTTTCCTTTTTGCTCTCTTTTGTTTTTAGAATTATTTTAACAATGGAAGTATTTCTTGACACATATTTTTCATATGCTTCAAGGGCATTATATATTGTATCAACTACGGACATTTGTCAGGGACTCTGAAGTTTCTACTGTATTTTTAGGTGAGGAAGGTGGAGATGCTTGAAGGGGTATCAATTACTCGATCTGAGAAGGTGAAGGACGAGCTTGTCCTCAACGGAAATGATATTGAACTCGTTTCCCGCTCTGCTGCCTTGATTAATCAGGTTACTATCTGGTTCTAATTGTTATATATGGCATTACTGTACACTAAATGTTTTCTTAGCAAGCCTTTTTGGAGGACTAATATTAAATTTGTTTTCCTGTAACAGAAATGCCATGTAAAGAACAAGGATATTCGAAAGTTTCTTGATGGTATCTACGTCAGCGAGAAGGGAACCATGGCTGACGAGTAGTATGTTGTGTGTTATATTTCAAGGCTCAGCCTTTTAAGCTCTCCTAGTCGAGTGAATTTTTGTTTTACAAGTTGTTACTTGTAAGTACAACAAATTTTAGAGTATATTATGGTGATCCTTCCAGCCTAATCTTCTGGTCCTAGTGACTGTTTGTTTTTCAGCGAGACTCAATGTTCAGGCTAATGTCATATTGAGGATATGTTTTTCTTTAATTACAAGGATCATTAAGTTACAATATGTTTCCTTGGCTTATCTTTGTTGTATCTTCTTATGCTCTAAGATTTCTTCCTTGTTTTTGCAAGATTGATAAATATTTTGTTCCTTATATGAAATGCTAGGTCAGTTTATGCCGTTTTTGAGTTAATGATCTTTTGAGTATGTTGCCAAAGTTTTGTCGGTGCTTTCTGTGGCTAGCAATGTGTAACTGAAGTAAATATGGTACCCTTAGTTTTCTAAGGTTTTGTTCGATCAAGTTTTTGATTTTATGAGGGCATGTTATTTTGTCTAGTATTCTCATGCACTAGCTTTGAAGTGAAAATGTCTATGAGACATCTACTCTAGTTTTGAAGCTTTTGAGAGTGTTGTGTGTGTTGTCATGACTTGCATAAGTCATGATACCTGCTTATGATCAAACCTGTTTGTCAGCCATTATGACTCGAGTAATGCCATCTTTACTATTTTTTATATTACATTATACTGGTACTCTATGAATTGTGGATGCTACTAGCAATGAATGCGGGTAAGAGCTACAATTGACGAAGATGTGACTCACAATTTATAGAATAGTAGTATAAAAAAATTAGTACAAATAGTATTACTCGACGGGAGTTTGAGATGGTTTCTGTGCAATCTTGCAAGTTCATTTAGAGCTCTTTTATGGTTATATGCAGGGAAATTTTAGCAATTAGTTTGCTTTGCCTTGTTTCTACAAGAAGATGCTGAATGGGGCCTGGAGAAGAATTCGCCGATATAGCACTTTGGCATAGTGAAGGAAGTGAATACAGTCATCTTTTCAGATGTCTTCAGAAGCATTGAAACCACGTTTTCATACCCGCCACCATCCGTTAACGCTTTCAGACATTCTTCTTTCGGTATTCTGAGCCAAAAGATCGGATTTTGGGTAAGGATTCTTAATTTTGAGCCTATTCATGTCTAAATTCTTTGCCCTCTGGAAGAAGACTGGCACTCAACTCCGCAGAATTTTCTGTCATCAGTAAACAACTCGTGACTGCATTGCTTTGAGTCGCAGCTCCGTAGATTTATTCTCTTAGCAAAGAACAATATGTGCGGTTGCTTTGCATTATGCTCTCCCCCCTAACTTGCAGGCATCACAACAGGATGGTTCCAGATTTTGCTCAGGCCACACTGTTCCCTTCAATATCTGGCGCTCACTAAAAATTCTACTCGAAGGCAGAGTTCAACAAAAGAGTAGTGTGTTTTGTCTCCAAATATCACTCAAATTTACAAACTTGGCCATCCAAACATTGAGAAATTTAAGATATTATGGAACTTTTCTTCGATAGCAATGTGCCACATAGCTGATGTGATATCAGTTATTTCTTATGTATCATCATGGTAAGTCCTTTGCAAAGAAAATCTAAAGTTTAAAGGAATCAAGTCGATTAAAAGTTCAATCATTCAGTGGGAACCAAGCCGCGCACCATGAAAAGTGGGTAACAGAAGAACCTGTCGAACAAATAAAGAATGATTGAACATCCAAACTACTAGAAATCAGTCACTGTGCAAAGGATTTAATGTGAAAATGAGCTTGACAGTCTATGGAGTGCCATCCCCTCTCAAATTCAATCCTTTTCTTATATATTTACAAAATGTTCTCTTTCTTTCGCAAATTTAGATCAGAATGACTTGAAGAACTACAATATGGTGAACTTTAGAACCTTGAACGTAATAAAAGTCTCATATCTCTTATTATTTTGTGTACATATGGCATAAACTTGTGAACTTTTTCACTTTTTTCGCTTTTTTGTTTTTTGAAAGAATACCAAGCCCACGATCAAGTGATTTATTTTAACTGCTTTATTAGTCTTTTAAACCCCTTTAGCATCACTATTTCTACTTACTTGGAATGATCTACCTGTAGCAATCGAGAAATTGATCTTGTCAAGCATCCAATTCCTTTAGCACTGATGTTGCCGCTCTCAGAAGGAGAACAAGTGACATGGTTATGCATTCTCATGTTTATTATTTTTGTTATGGACCTCATTTTTCGTCTCATAAACAATGTGATTCTCTAGTGCAGTTTTTGTTTCTTAAACAATGAGATCTTCTCGTAATATCTAAATTCTAATAAATTCTACCCTTTTAGTGGCATTAGCCCTTGTCTGACTCAACTGGTTCTCTCCATTCTTTTATCATTATTTTGGCTAACTTTTATTTTGGTGGCAATGATAAAGTTATTATGTTCTTTATACCCAAAAAAGTAAATTGATCTTTTGAATGGTGTTTCAGTAATTGGTATCTGTAACATTTTAATTTCAATAATGAACTCTTCTTCCAATCCAAGGATATGCTCATAGTTTGCATTATAGCCTTGGTCTTAAATGCCTTTTTTGTGCTCCCTAATACTGTAACCTAATTATGGATCTCAAAAGAGATACAATGTGGATTACATTACATAAAAAGAAAAGATACTAATCATGAAATCTATTGTGTTAGTCACAGTTTGTGGAATTTTGAGAAGGTATATTCTGATTCTTGTTTTGAGAAAACCGAATAATTTTATCAGTGATTCTTCTTTATTTCTTTTCTTCGGGTATATTATTCATAAACTATCTATTAACTGCATAAATGTTTCATTTCCAGAGGGAAAAAAAAACTTAGCAAAAGATGGACTTTATAAGGTATGGCCTACTTCCTCTTGGTAGTTGATAACTGTAACCAATTTATGTGCAACGCATGCCATCAATATTCACAAGCATAGTTCACTTAGGTGATAAGTAAACTCTAGCTATAGTTTAGCAAATCTTGTTCTCGAGAAGTTATTCGATCTTAAATTATTTGATCCAAGTGGTCGTCAAGACGTTATTCGACCTTAAATTATATTATCTCTTGCCAAGTTTTAGATCTTTTGTGTCATTTCGAAAACTTAGAATATATAAAATGAAAAACAAAGATCTAGTGCTTGGATGAACCTTGGAAGTCTTTTTGAGTGTAGTAGAGATGTAAGAAATTTAATATGTAGTGGCATGCCTATTTTCTTCCTAGTGTTTTGAACTCCTAATACCAAATTGTAATTATTTATATCTAACAAAAGGTTTTAAGAATGATAGATATAATTAGTAATTAGTTACCTATTATATCTAACAAGTAGCACCTGAGTTCTTTATGTGAAACAAAAAAGTTTTAAGCTTTAGAACTTTTTGAAAGGGAGGATCATGAATTTAAAATTCATGCATGTTGCAGAACCCCTTGCATGATGATGCCTTAAGTGCTATTAGAAATTCTCTCAGTTCCTTAATTCTTTTAGCATCAGCCTTTCTACTAACTATTATAGATTTTCTGCAGCAGTACTCTTAACGCATCTAATTCTTCCCGGCACTAGCAATACTAGTGACAAACTTTGAACCAAAAGGATTGTTATTTTTGGATTTGTCGACATAATTCAGATAATTATCATCATTAGGTCTCCGGTGTTGAATTTAATCTATGATACACTACAGAAATGATTAGTGTTTGTCTTTAAGTCAATGGCACCAATGGATCCTTTAGATTTAAATTAACAGATAAACGGAAAGTCATATACCAATTTAATATAAGCTTTACCCTCTACTTTGCAGACTTATTTAGCAAAAAATATTTATTAAAAGCTCTTCTTAGACTATTTTTTTTTTATCTCAAGCTCTTCTTAGCTAAGTACATCACTAATGGAATCAACAACTACTTTTCAATATTGGACATTTTTCTAACTTGCTCTTCTTGACCCTTGACTTCCTCACAGATTGATACAATTAAAGCCACTAGTTCAAAAAGTTTAAAATTGATGTTCTGTTTTCCTGGTATATATATATATATATTTTTTGATGAGATATGTTTTCCTGGTTCTTTCATGCACCAGCTTTAGGTTCCTTTTAAAGGAAATTCCTTTTGCCTTTAATATTACATTATATTAAAATATGAAATGTTGTTGTTATCATAGAGTCCCTATCCAATCATTTTGCACTCTAGTGACTTAGTTTATAACCCTATAGTATGCTTAGATGACTCATTTTGCACTCAAGGGCTCGATATTTCGAGGGACAATCAGTAGTGTCAAGTTCCTTGACTCTGTTTGCTTTTTTCTGTTTTCATGATTAGTTCTTTAATGAAACAGTTGAAGCACCACTTTTTGTTGAACATACAAAAGAAAACCCTATATGTACTGAAACTTACATCTAGATCAATATAAAAGTAAATGTATACTTGACGTTAATTTTCTAGTAAAATCCTTCTTTTCATTTTTCAATTAGAATGTGAAGAATATATCTAAGTCAAGGTGGCTTGATAAAAGGATGTATTTTGTACCATCAAGATATTTCCCCTATTGCCAGTACTTGTTGAATTAGCAAATCTTAAACAGGAGACAGAATCCATGTGTCTCTATTGCTCAAGAGGTGGTGCAGTTCGCCCATTACCAACGCACCCCAACTTTTCTTTTGAAACTTGACTTCGAAAAGGCATATGACAGAGTGGAGTGGGATTTCTTGATAGAGACTTTACTTCAAAGAGGATCTGGGGCCAAGGGGCAATATTTGATTGATACCTGGTCGAAACCAGTGAAGGTTAATGTCCTAGTTAATGGCGATACCTGAAAGGAGATTAGATGCAAGAGGGGGTCTTATACAGGGAGACGCTTTGTCTCCTCTTCTTTTTTGTTCTCATTGCCTCCATCTTGAATTTTATGATCAATCAATGTAGGACTACCAGACATATCAAGGGCGCGCGCACATTATGTATATCTATGTTTGCATGTGCATATGCATTTGCATATGCGTGTGTATGTATGTACATTAGAGACCAATCCAATCAGACTTGCCAAGGACACCATGGTTCACAGTCGCGGTCTCGGCCGCCGACTCGGCAGGCACTGAGACGGATCGGTCTCGGCGACTCGGATCGGTATCGGGCGATACGCGCAAAACGCTACATAGAAAGCTCAAAAAATTCTGAAAAAATCACGAAAAATCTTTAAAAAATGTAGATATCCACATTTATGTATTACATGTTCAAAATATATCACCTAACACACTAAACATAAAGCGAAATTATAAATACACGCGTCGTCAGTAGAAGCATATCAAAATACATGCATAATATAGTAAATTGCACAAACTACATTCATAAATATATGCTAATGTAGTTATTTTCACATTGAATTGTGATGAGGTACAAAATCATCATCATAATGCCGAGTCGACTGAGTCAACCCCAATTCTCGGCTGAGTCGGTCTCCTCTGAGTTGAGTCGACCGACTCGTGACTCGGACTCGTCTCGGAGTGGGCCGAGACGGATACGACTCGGCCGACTCGTCTCCGACTCGGCCGAGTCTTTGAACCATGAAGGACACTTTAGATTCCAAGAAAACCTTTATCCTTGGTTTCATTCAAATCAAACATGTTGTTGTATGCCAAACCCCTATTTTTTTTTTTTTTTTTGTTTTTAAAATATTCTGTATTGTTCAAGGAAGCACATTAGATTTTTTAGGACAAACCATTCTGATAGATAAGGTTGTATTTTCAGTGCCAATCTTAATCTACCTTCCCATTACTCGAAAAGTGAGTCATGCTTGTCTACATTATTCTGTTCATTTCCATAGTTTCTTTCACTTTCAGCTCTATCTCCTCCATAATTTGCTAAACTGATAGTTGATACACACTGTTGGCCAGTTCTTAATAGTTCAAGTTTTTTCTAGGAAAGTGGTTTTCTAACACGGTATCATTAGCTTTTTGAAACTCCTCAAATCCTTACTTCTCCCATTTGTGTTAGTTCACCAATATGTGAGGATATGCTTTGCACGTGTTTAGTTTCTCTGGATTTCTCATTGTTAGTCACTGAGTCCTCTGTCCATATCTCGATTTTTAGATAGTTTCATGTAGCATTCCAAGCCTAAGGCCTTCACAAATGGAAGCTAGTTAGGCGATCATGATAATTCTCTCAGTATCCCCATGTGATGAAAATAAGAGGGTCAAAAATTCTTGTGTCTTGTCATGGAGAAGAGCATTAGATGCTTACCTGGAAGAGATCAGAGATGGCTTAAATTGGTTCACACATCCAAACTAGAGATGCAAAGCTACTAAATCAAATTGCCAAAAAGTTGTTAATTAAAGCAAGGAAAAAGAATTGAAAAGTGCGATCTGAACACCCAATAGTTGTGCCTATACTGGTGCATCGACTATCTCACAACCCCACAAGATATCTGATGCTGATCGAGTTCTGAAACGGGCGGTGGTGATCCTGAGCTGATAATCACCACTGCTGACACAACATTTCAGGTAAAGTTCAAAAGTTATGAGTGTAATGCTGACAGATTCTAAAGCAGCGAATAACTTCTCTCGCGATTTTATACAGTTATAAGTAGCTGGGCTTTGCTTGTGTCTCTTTGAGGACTAGTTCATAATTGAGATGGGTTGTTGGGAGGACTGGAAGCCAATTTTTACGATGTTGGCAGTCGATGTTGCCTACTCTGCGATGAACACTATGATCAAAAAGGTGATTGACGAGGGGATGAATCGGCTAGTTCTCATCACATATCGGCAACTGTTGGCTACTCTTTTTATGGTTCCAGTGGCCTATTTTACAGAGAGGAAGAGCAGGCCAAAGCTGACTACAGAGATCTTTGTCTACCTCTTCTTCAGCGCCATACTCGGGTAATTTCAGATTCTTTTGATATGGTTTTTGAACTAAGGTTATCAGTGGGAGGAATGTAGTAACAGAGAGTCATAAGATGCATAATACTTCTTATATCATGTCTAAAGAATATTTCTGAGCTTGTTGTAGTAAGAAGTGTAATAAAAAGTTGTAAAAAGTCGTAATTGTAAGAACTTAAATTCAACTTTTTGCAGGTTTTGAAAGTTTTGTAATGAGGAAATGTATGTTTGTGTTTCAGGGCCTCTCTTACTCAGTATCTCTTCTTCTTGGGGCTGCAATATACTTCAGCTACGTTCTCTTGTGCTTTCCTCAACATGACTCCGGTGTTCACTTTCCTAATCGCCATACCATTCAGGTCTCTCTCTCTCTCTCTCTCTCTCTCTCTCTCTCTCTCTCTCTCTCTCTCTCTCACACACACACACACACACACACACACACACACACACACACACACACACACACACACACAAAACAAAGAAAATTAAAAAAAAAACCATGTAGGTAGATTGTGTTAATTTTCTGAACTACTTGATCACTTGAATCCTTAAAGTTTGGCTCAACAAATTACATCACTTTCTCATTTTGTAAAGTTACAGAATGTCACAAAGTTGGTAATGCTGCAACCTGAATAAAGCTAAACTCTAATATCATCCAAGTTTCATACACCAGTAATTCAAATATTCTGCTTTCTCACGCATTATAGCTAGTTCGTTCCCTGAACAAATTTTCAGATACTATATGACTAGAAAGAGCAAGAAGGATCAGACCCAAATAACAGTGATAGACTTGATAAGGAGAGAAGTGGGCAATAAATTGTTGAGTCTCTTTCAAGAAATTATGCTGTAATATCGTGCTGATAGTTGCAACTTTCATGTGCTGTCATAGACTCGAAAACAGTGGTCTACACAAACTGTTGCAGAGACCTGAATTGATCTCTGAAAATATACTCTGAATCCATTTCGGGTGCTCAATCAATTTTACTGTCAAAAGTGGGCCAAATTGTGTAATCCACTAAATTTTCAATTGTTCTTGCTTCTGTAACAGATTAGAAAGGGTGAATGTGAGGAGCAAAGCAGGGATTGCGAAGGTGCTTGGAACTGTTGTTTGCCTGACAGGTGCAATGTTGCTGACTTTCTACAAAGGCATTGCGTTAACTAACACATCAAACCAATCAGCCGAGTCAAATGAACACGGGATCCACTCAGTAGCCGCGTACAGTAGAGGCAAATGGATGCTGGGGACTATTGCTCTCTTTGCCGGCACTTTCAGCTGGTCATCATGGTTCCTCCTTCAGTCCAAAGTTGGCAAGAAATATCCGGCTCTCTACTCCGGCACTGCCCTCATATTTTTCCTCGGTTTTCTTCAGGCCGCCACCTTGAGTTTTTCCATTGAAAGAGGCCTATCGATCTGGGCTTTCAAGAGCAAGGTGGAGATCCTAACAGTGATATTGTCAGTAAGTAATCTTGAACTATACATTTCTGGAAACTTTATTTTTGAACCTTGGGCAATATATTCTCGGCTTATATTATGCACACCTGAAATGAATGTGTAACACAAGGTAGATGTATTTTGTTATTATGTTGGGATATTTCTTTCTGTTCTTTCTTTCTTTATTTTTTTTTTTAAGAGAAAGGCATATTTCTTAGTTACGAGTTTGAATCACATAGACAATGTTCTTACAAGTTCACCATTTCATAAGTAGATACTAGTATCCAGGCCTATCTCATTGGTTTCCACTTATCACTTGGACTTCAAATTTTCAACAAAAAAGCGCGATTTCTGTTTGATGCAGGGCTTGGTGGGATCAGGGTTTGGCTTCTTGGCAATGTCGTGGTCTGTGGCGAAGCGAGGCCCAGTGTTCACTGCAGCATTCACCCCTCTCATTCAGATTCTCGTAGCTGGCATCGATGTCTCCATACTTCACGAACAACTGTATCTTGGAAGGTGAAGGAGCCAAAACTTGTATTTTTTTTTTTTTTGGGACAAGAATTCCAATGTGATCTTCAAGTCATTATGAATTTTCTTTGGTTAGTGCAGTGTTTTGGGATCTTTCCTTGTGATTGCTGGCCTCTACTTCCTCTTGTGGGGGAAGAGCAAGGATGCACGCAGTAATAGTGCAGTGAAGCCAAGTGAAGAAACCAATGAAGAGATTCATGGACCAATGCCAGCTGTGTGATGAAACTGGTTCACAATTTTTCATGTTACATCTGTGTTGCTATTTCTCAGCTTATATTTATGGAGACGAGAAGCTATCTTTTTCTTTTCTTTTTACTCTTTTTTTTTTTTTTTCCCCAGTGGAAAGAAAATATTTATGTAAAAGATATGTGTTTTGTTCCTATTTTTGAGAACTGTATGGGCCTAACCTTGAAAGGAGCTATTGTGGATTGGCCTTCAAATGGGCCAGCTTTTTTCAAGTGAACTAATATCCAAAACCTCTCCCTCTTCATTTCTCTCTCCGTTCATTTTCTATACTATTGATAAGTAAATTTCAGGTTTTTTTTTTTTGAGGAAATAAATTTCAGATTGAGAAGAAAGTAACTCAATCGAAACTTCGAATGGGGTAACGTTTTTGTTCGAATAATCACTGATTATTCTTGATAAGTCGGCGATTCGAATGACGGGGCTTTCACCATTCTCATCATCAAATTGGGGCCTTGGGTCTGTGAATTGCAGATGGGGTTTCAGATTGGAGAACAAAGGCGCGGTGAGGTTTCATTTGCCATTGAATTTTACTGTTGCTCATAACTAATTTTTGTGCTTATTTAAGTTTAGCGAATTTATGCAATTATTAATAGATTTATACAATTATTGATCTGATGGCAAGTCAACATGCAATGGGTACCAAAACTTCTCTGTCTCCTCCCCACCTTTGTTCATTCATCTTCCATACTAAATAAATGTCAGATCTTTGCATAAGAAGTAACAATCTCCTCAACCGAAACTCAGAACGGTGACATTATCGCCTGAATAATCAAGCATGTTCCTGATAAATTGTTGAATGATGCTGCTGTTACCATTCTCACTTTTGAGGTTTTTTTTTTTTCATTGATTTAAATCATGGTGGTTTGATTTGATTTTGTCATTGTGTTAGAAATAATTTTAGTGCTTACTGAATTTAATGGGTACTATTATACTAGTGCTGTTGCTGTGAAGAGTTTGTTTTTCTAATTTTGAAAATGTCTAGTTATTCTCTGTGGTTCAGCGGTAGTGTACTAATAATGCAGGTTGATTCAGCTTGTTTGCTTTTTTTTTTTAATAGAATAATGATTTAGCTTGTTAAGTTTTGGAGCCCATTTATTGCTTTGGCAAATCGTCGTTTCATGAGTCGAGATCTCGGAGCAAGATCGGAGCACTGCGAGCTAGAGACGGGGTGAAAGCGGTTGGACGAGTTCGAAGTTTCAGCTGACGGCAAGGCCAGAATGAAGTCGATCTCTGAGCGGCTAGTCCTTGGGATTATAGTCCCCAAGGATGGTGGAGCCTCTGAGGTGGACGTTCACTCAGTAGCATCTGGTCGGAGGGAGAAACTCCGAGGCGGATGCTTGGTCGGAGGGAAGCACCCCGAGGCGGGTTCTTGCTGGAAGCGGCCCAGCCCAGAAGCAAACCAGTCAGAAAGCTTCTTTGCTAGTGAAACTTGGGGAACACATCAATGGTTGTTTAGCGCTTTCACAACTTTTACTCCTAATTATCTCTATAAAAGAGAATGATCATTAGGGAAAAGTGCATAAAAGAACACAAAGATCGAGCACTATTGTATAGAGTGGCTATGAGGTTCTCTTTCTCCTTGTGATCGAGTACTATTGTTGAGCATAGTGCGAACAAATAGTCTCACATCGGCTAGACTTGGGATGGTCTTTGTAACGCCCCAATCCCGCGGGTACGGAGGTGTTACTGCGACGTACATACGTAGGACAAAAATATCCTCACATACATATGCTAAATATTAGTACACGAAAGAATCAGAGTACAGAAACACAGTGGTAATATACATTCCAACAATATAGTATAAGTATACTGTTATCACAGAGAGGGATCCAATATTACAGGAATATTACATCATCAACAGGTGCAAAAGTATGATTTACAAAGAGATTTACAAGGTAAAAAATGGTAAATGCTCAGGAGCAGTAAAAGAGAACTCGATAGTCGGTCAAGAGAAGACTGGAAGGAGAACAAGCAACAACAAGACCACCACGCTTTTGTTGTGCCAAGAATCTGTGCGGAAGGTCCACAACGTTCCACGCTCCGGAATTTGGACATGCAGGTTTAGGGGTTGTCAGAAAGCAATCCAACGAGTACGCAAAATGAAGCCAAGTGGTGTGCACATGCAAGAAAACGTATACAGGAAAGTGTGTCATGCACTCAAGTCCGGTAGGCATGCAATAACCAGTAAACATAAATGGTTAACATAGAATCAGTATAAAACTAGAAAGCAAGTAGGTCAAGAAATTAAATATAGTAGCACATATATAATATCTTGCATGAAGCAGGCAGGTACAACCCAGTAACAAGAAAGCAGGAACTTGAATACATGATATAATAATACATGATACATGAAATTGAATATAGGATACACATACATGGTATCACGCAAGTGGCGAGCAAAACACTTAATTATATAATATTAATAATAATAGTAATAGTTAGGCAGGTACAATCCAATAAACAAGAATATCAGGATTTAATTACGGTAGCACAAGAATAGTATTGGTAGCACAAGAATAGGTATTATAATAATAATTATAATAAACATAAGCATACATTAAATATTACAAACAATAAATAATGCAACAGAAAAGCAATAACAAATCCTAGTGAATACAATTAGACATATAGATCGCTCACAGGCACATACAAGCATGTAGTGAGGCATCAAATAATGCGTTAAGTGTAAATGTGGGCAGAACCAGTTGTACAACCTCAGTTTACGAATTCATGAGTTAGTACGTCGTGGGGATAATCCATAGAAGGAAAACCTCATAGATAAACTTTCATCCTCATGTCACCATCGTCTGAGTGTATACAACCTGAGCTGTCTTCAAAATAACAGAACAAGAAAACATATAAAAATTAATAAAACGCAGAACTGTGTAAAAATTGATAAAACACCGACAAATTGGAGAACAAAGGCGCGGTGAGGTTTCATTTCCCATTGAATTTTACTGTTGCTCATAACTAATTTTTGTGGTTATTTAAGTTTAGCGAATTTATGCAATTATTAATCGATTTATACAATTATTGATCTGATGGCAAGTCAACATGCAATGGGTACCAAAACTTCTCTGTCTCCTCCCCACCTTTGTTCATTCATCTTCTATACTAAATAAATGTCAGATCTTTGCATAAGAAGTAACAATCTCCTCAACCGAAACTCAGAACGGTGACATTATCGCCTGAATAATCAAGCATGTTCCTGATAAATTGTTGAATGATGCTGCTGTTACCATTCTCACTTTTGAGGTTTTTTTTTTTTCATTGATTTAAATCATGGTGGTTTGATTTGATTTTTTCATTGTGTTAGAAATAATTTTAGTGCTTACTGAATTTAATGGGTACTATTATACTAGTGCTGTTGCTGTGAAGAGTTTGTTTTTCTAATTTTGAAAATGTCTAGTTATTCTCTGTGGTTCAGCGGTAGCGTACTAATAATGCAGGTTGATTCAGCTTGTTTGCTTTTTTTTTTTTAATAGAATAATGATTTAGCTTGTTAAGTTTTGGAGCCCATTTATTGCTTTGGCAAATCGTGGTTTCATGAGACGAGATCTCGGAGCAAGATCGGAGCACTGCGAGCTAGAGACGGGGTGAAAGCGGTTGGACGAGTTCGAAGTTTCAGCTGATGGCAAGGCCAGAATGAAGTCGATCTCTGAGCGGCTAGTCCTTGGGATTATAGTCCCCAAGGATGGTGGAGCCTCTGAGGTGGACGTTCACTCAGTAGCATCTGGTCGGAGGGAGAAACTCCGAGGCGGATGCTTGGTCGGAGGGAAGCACCCCGAGGCGGGTTCTTGCTGGAAGCGGCCCAGCCCAGAAGCAAACCAGTCAGAAAGCTTCTTTGCTAGTGAAACTTGGGGAACACATCAATGGTTGTTTAGCGCTTTCACAACTTTTACTCCTAATTATCTCTATAAAAGAGAATGATCATTAGGGAAAAGTGCATAAAAGAACACAAAGATCGAGCACTATTGTATAGAGTGGCTATGAGGTTCTCTTTCTCCTTGTGATCGAGTACTATTGTTGAGCATAGTGCGAACAAATAGTCTCACATCGGCTAGACTTGGGATGGTCTTTGTAACGCCCCAATCCCGCGGGTACGGAGGTGTTACTGCGACGTACATACGTAGGACAAAAATATCCTCACATACATATGCTAAATATTAGTACACGAAAGAATCAGAGTACAGAAACACAGTGGTAATATACATTCCAACAATATAGTATAAGTATACTGTTATCACAGAGAGGGATCCAATATTACAGGAATATTACATCATCAACAGGTGCAAAAGTATGATTTACGAAGAGATTTACAAGGTAAAAAATGGTAAATGCTCAGGAGCAGTAAAAGAGAACTCGATAGTCGGTCAAGAGAAGACTGGAAGGAGAACAAGCAACAACAAGACCACCACGCTTTTGTTGTGCCAAGAATCTGTGCGGAAGGTCCACAACGTTCCACGCTCCGGAATTTGGACATACAGGTTTAGGGGTTGTCAGAAAGCAATCCAACGAGTACGCAAAATGAAACCAAGTGGTGTGCACATGCAAGAAAACGTATACAGGAAAGTGTGTCATGCACTCAAGTCCGGTAGGCATGCAATAACCAGTAAACATAAATGGTTAACATAGAATCAGTATAAAACTAGAAAGCAAGTAGGTCAAGAAATTAAATATAGTAGCACATATATAATATCTTGCATGAAGCAGGCAGGTACAACCCAGTAACAAGAAAGCAGGAACTTGAATACATGATATAATAATACATGATACATGAAATTGAATATAGGATACACATACATGGTATCACGCAAGTGGCGAGCAAAACACTTAATTATATAATATTAATAATAATAGTAATAGTTAGGCAGGTACAATCCAATAAACAAGAATATCAGGATTTAATTACGGTAGCACAAGAATAGTATTGGTAGCACAAGAATAGGTATTATAATAATAATTATAATAAACATAAGCATACATTAAATATTACAAACAATAAATAATGCAACAGAAAAGCAATAACAAATCCTAGTGAATACAATTAGACATATAGATCGCTCACAGGCACATACAAGCATGTAGTGAGGCATCAAATAATGCGTTAAGTGTAAATGTGGGCAGAACCAGTTGTACAATCTCAGTTTACTGATTCATGAGATTAGTACGTCGTGGGGATAATCCATAGAAGGAAAACCTCATAGATAAACTTTAATCCTCATGTCACCATCGTCTGAGTGTATACAACCTGAGCTGTCTTCAAAATAACAGAACAAGAAAACATATAAAAATTAATAAAACGCAGAACTGTGTAAAAATTGATAAAACACCGACAAATTATTATATTAGTATTTTATTATTATTGGGACTCGTCTGATTTGTATGCTTCAGTATGCGTTCTATTCCACATTACTCTACACACAAATTAGAGAGTAAGTTATTGAAAACTGATGGAGTTCGACGATCATGTTTAAAATGGGTCCCGTACTTCATCGGGATAATGACCAAGGAGTATCTGGTACCGAGTCAGAATGTACAGTTAGGTACTGAGACTTATTGTACGCCTGAATTAGAGCAGGATAATGCATCACCCACACGGATAGGCTTAGGGGCTTGTCGCACACCCGGAAGAGATAAGGAAGGAGAGCAGGGGTGCCAGTATATCCCACGAGAACTCTGGTGGCCTTCAGGTAGTTCCCGAGGAAGGTGGCCGCGCGACACTTTAAGGCTATCATAAACATGAAAAATGTATTAGCACCCATCATTTTTCTCCATCCCAGTGTAAGTTATTTAATTATTATATTATAATATTATTATAATCATGATGATTATGTAACAGGAGTACAAGATACAAGAGTTCAGAAGTACATGAGATACAAGAGCACAAGAAATACAGGAGTTTAGGAGTACATGATATACATGATCACTGTATATACAATAAGATAACGTGTATCAATTAGTTAACGGTCAGGTGTCAGAACAGGTGACAAGTTACGTAGTGAATATTGTAATATCGGGTGAAGTATATAGTACAAGCCAAATACATGATATAATTAAATACGAGATCACAATATTGTGTGCCAGACTATTGGCATGCCATGTAACATGATATAAAAAAATAATATAATTAAATATTTTAAACTCTTCACAACCATTATAATATTAAATTAATAACCATAATAATAATAGTATTAAACTATTAAACAACCAAGTAGAGCTAAGCGGGGCTAGAGCGAAACTAACGTACACCACTAGATGCATTCATTCTCAGCGTGGCTAACATTGCGGTGCAGCTAAATGCACACGGTGAAGCAAGCGTATGGATGCTATGCTAACACACGTGACGAAGTCATGCGCACGGCGAAGCTATGTTCGGACGGAGTTAACGATAAAGCGCTGATTGTTAGGCTCGCCTATCAGGCAAGCATGTGAACCCAGAGGATTTAAGTTTGAAGACTGTAGTATAGCCCGGAGATTGAGACCAAAGGTTGGAGTATAACCCAGAGGCTAAGCCCGACGGCTGGAGTATAAGCCCAAAGACTGGAGAGAAAAGCCCAAAGGCTATAGTCAAACCCAGAGGGTTTAAGTCTGAAGACTGTAATATACCTCGAAGGTTGAGCCCAGAGGCTGAATAAAAAACAAGTACTTGTCAACACAAATATAAATAATCACCCACAATACAAGTATACACACCAATATAGATACAAACACATGCTTATATAATTACACACACACCCCCATATTAATACATGCCACGCCTACTAAATTACAATTTCACCTACATAATTACAATATCGCTACTAATATACAAACACCCAAACAACAACACAGAAAGCGGTACACGTCCCAACACCAAAAATAGGTACTCGCCAATACAGAAAACAATACTAACCTAAACGTCTCGGACACAACGAAAGCTCCGAGGAATGCCAGAGGCGTTAGCGAGTAATGCGCGAAGAGAGAAAGTGAGGGTATGAGAGAGAATTATAGAGAGATAGAGAGAAAGAGAGAATGTGTATTAGAGATAGAAGAGAGAGAAAGAAGGGGCGGCTAGGGGTAGAAAGAGGAGAGAGAGAGGGAAGGAGAGAGAATAGAGGAGAGGGAAGAAAAAAGAAAAGAGAGAGGATAAAGCGTGAGAAATAGAGAGAGAAGGAGAACTAGAGCTAGAGAGGGGGATGGGGGTTGGTTGACCTGTGGAGGGGCGGCACGCGCACGCGACCGGCGGCGGCCGTGGGTAGCCGGCTGGCGGTTGGAGCCCATGTGGAGGAGAGAGAGGAAGGGGAGCTGGTGATGATGTTGGTGGAATATGTGGGTGATGATGGTGGCGAAGGAGGAGATGAAGATGGAGAAGATGGTGGAGGTTTAGGTGGTGGTTGCTGGTGGTGGTTGGTGGTGGAAGTGGTGAGTAATGGTGGTGCATTGGGTGGAGGTGGAGTTAAAGAGGAGGAGATGATAATGGGAGAGGATATGGGAGGGGATTAAGGAGGAGGTGGTGAAGGAGATGAGGTGGAGAAGGGGGTAGGGATGATGGTCGGCCGGCGGAGGGGAGGCCAGGCTTGGCCAGCCATGAAGGCGCCAGAGGAGCTATTGGAGGGGAGGGGCCAGTTGCTCGGGTAAGAGAGATGTATGAGAGAGTGGAGAGATAGAAAGAGAATTGGAGAGAGAGAGAAAGAAAGAGTAGAGAGAGGAGGATTAAGAGAGAAAAGGAGAGAAGAGAGAAGGGAGGTCGGCTGAGATAAGGGGAGAGGAGAAAGGAAGAAAGAAAAGAAGGAAGAAAGATGGGGAAGGTGGTAGAAGAGTGGAGACGGAAAAAGGGAAAGAAAAAGAAAAAAGAAAAAGAAAAGGAAAAGGAAAAAAAGAAAAGAAAAAGAAAATTATAATAAATAAATAATAATT
This sequence comes from Agave tequilana, assembly GCA_038442645.1. NCBI lineage: Eukaryota > Viridiplantae > Streptophyta > Magnoliopsida > Asparagales > Asparagaceae > Agave > Agave tequilana. The sequence continues at coordinate 79,915 of JAVJIF010014667.1, forward strand.
AATTAAATAAAATAAAACTATAATAATTAAGCCGGGCTCAGACTGGGCTCAGATCTAGGTCTAGACTCAAGGCCTTAGGATTGGGCTGGGCTCCAGTCTACAAAATACGATCAAATAAAAAAACGGAGAAATAAAATAATACAAGCGAAAAATCGGGACAGTGTTTGGGTACATATCCCGAGAATGGGGTGTTACAATCTTGAGTATATAAGTGTTAGGGCTACTCCACCTAACAGGTTAACCTTTTGGGATGGTGCCCTAGTTCTTATAAGTGGTATCAGAGCCATGTCTCAGACTTTGGACCGGATGTGTGGAAGATCTTAGGAATGGACCGGGTCTGGGCCGCTGCCCTGTGGGACAAAGGTGAAGGCCAGTGGTCAGGCTGGCTGGCTTCCTCCTCCGCTGTGACGACAGGGAGGCCCGAAAGAGGCTGTGACTCTTTATTCGAAAGGGGAGATATTTGAGCATAGTGCGAACAAATAGTTTCACGTCGGTTAGACTTGGGGATGGTCTTGGGTATATAAGTGTTTGGGCTACTCCACTTAACATGTTAACCTTTTGGGATGGTGCCCTAATCCTTATATAGCCTGTTTCACTTCTAGTTATCTGATAACAAGTTAGTGCATATAGGATCAGTTGGAAGATTTATACAATTATTCATCCATATGAATAATAAGGATTCATCAAGTTTTGATTTTATAGTTTGATCGTGCAATCTAGATTGGGACACACTTGCACTATACTTAATTATGTGGTTTGCAAATGCACACTTATATGGAGTTCTTTTTCCTTTTACTAATCCTTTTTATGTGTATTACTATGTCGTTAAATTGTTGCTTAAATTATTATATTTCTTATTGGGTCGGATTTAAAATGGGCGATATCCAGATTTGATCCAGTAAGGCTTTTTGCTTGGATTTGACATAAGAAAACCATGTAAGTGTCTCCATGATTGATTGGATTGGGTTATCAGATGTTTATGTATCATAATTAGTGGTCTAGTAGCATCCATAATTAAGGATCTTTGTGTGGTTGATGCACAATGATGATATCTATGTCATGACCCAAAAGAGAATGACCCTACATCTGTAGTGCGCTACAAAAATGACTATATAGCTAGTTGTAATTGATTAAACATTAGTTGCAATTGGCATTTTGAGGAGTAATTGCGACATAAACTCCATAGTTCAGCATGCTTAACGGTGGTTAGCATGAGGCAGCATTCATATCTCTAATTCCATCCAAGGATTAAGGCCTTCATTGGCTTGTGCATAGTGATTCTATTGTTGTCGTGATCCCATAAGTGATCACCACCACATTTGTTGTGCGCTAGGAAATGCTTATACAACTAGTTTTAATTAATCGGTGTTAGTATTTTAATTCATAATTAATCAGTGTTAGTATTTTAGAGAGAGCGGCCATGATATAAACTCCACAATTATATAGGCTGGTGGAGAGTAGCACTAGGCGCTTTTGTAAAATGCCTGCTAAAGCCCCACTTAAACCCCCTCTTTTGCTATGTCCGCTTTGCGACGTTTTAGCCCCTGCTTTTAGATTTAGAAGATTTTGACATTTTATGCATTATTTTTTATGTTTATTTTTATTGTTCTGATTAAGATTTTAGTATTGATTTCTTATTTTTTTTTATTAGTTATGAATTTTTTATTTTTTTATTTTTTATTTTTACTATTTTTATTCTTAAAAAATTCTTGGCGCTTTTTGCCACTTAAGCCCGGTAAATTCTAAGGCCTGCCCACCGCATTGCTCCCGCTTTCGCTTTCAACAACATTGGTACTAGAATGGGTGACCAGTCGCTTAATGAATCAATGAAGGAAGATGAATATGCACAGAGAAGAGTCATATGGCCATAGGTTGAGAATTTAGGGAGGAAAATAGTTTCAGCCTTTTCTGTCTGTCTAGATGCTCTTTTTTAGCTTTTTTTTTTAAATTTTAACAATAGTTATTGAATCATGTTTAGACATGACCTTCTAGTTCTGATTACTAATGGGGTGGGTCATGAAGGACAGATTGAAAAGAATGAAGAGCAAAAGAGGGGTTTGAGAGGGAAGAGCAGCGTTAGCAGCATTAACCCCTAACGTTGGTGTGTGAGGCATTGTCCGAGAAAATGAGAAATCACCAGCTTTGGGGTGTTTCCAGGCTGGAGATAGTGAGAGATCACCAAAATTTGAAAGTTTTCATGGCCACAGAGAGGGAGAGATCGCCTATTAAAGTTGTCTTAAGTTGTCTTGATTATCATTGTCGGTCAGTGGATCTTTGGTATTCTAACATAACTTCATGGAGCACTTCAGACAGTCAGTATATTGATTCACAAGTGCCCCCGTTTTACCAAAATAAGTGGGTCTAGCAATTTCTTATATCCCTTCATGGAGAAGCGCATTAGATACTTGTCTGGAAGCAGCCAGTGCTGGCTTAAATTTGTTCCCTCATCCCACCTAAAGATGCAAAGCTACTTAATCAAATCGCAAAAGTTGCCAACTAAAGAAAGAAAAGATGTGTACCCTACCCCGCAAGAGTCTGATTTCGGCTGATATCACTCTCACAAGTCTTTGAGAGTAATACTAGTCAATTCTAAAGTAGAGAGCACCTTCTTCCCACTGAGAAAATTATAAGAATCAGCTTTGATATCATTGTGTCTCTGAGGACTAGTTTTCAACTTTGATCAGACTGTTCTTGAGAAATTCCTGTACCTTTATTCCCCTTTCTAAACTCAAATCCCGATCAGCTCTTTGCCAATCGTCCTCTTCACCACTGTGCCAACTGCTGTTTGGTAATTCAAGATGAGTCGTTGGGAGGAGTGGAAGCCAATCTTCACAATGATAGGAATTGATGTTGTATTTGCTGTGATGAACAGTATGAATAAGAAAGTGATTGATGAAGGGACGAACCGGCTAGTTCTTCTTACATTTCAGCAATTGGTGGCTGCTCTTTTTATGGCTCCAGTGGCCTATTTTACAGAGAGGAAGACTCAGCCAAAGTTCACTGTAGAGATCCTTGTCTACCTCTTCTTCAGTGCCCTGCTTGGGTAATTTGTGGTTCTTATATATGTGGATACTGTTTGATTGCAGATCCATAACATTGTAATCTGCTAGAAGATAGCTTTAACATTCTTTGGGTTTTGAAAGTTTGTAATTGGGATAATGGATGACTTTGTTTCAGGGTTTCTCTTGTCAATTATTTCTTCTTTATGGGACTTCAATATACTTCGGCTACATTCTCTTGTGCTTTCCTCAACATGACTCCGGTGTTCACTTTCTTAACTGCCATACCGTTCCGGTCTCTCTCTCTCTCTCTCTCTCTCTCTCACACACACACACACACACACACACACACACACACACACACAGAGAGAGAGAGGAGAGGGAGAGAGAGAGAGAGAGAGAGAGGAGAGAGAGAGAGAGAGGAATGCGTGCATGCACACACAAACACTCAGAGGCACATATGATAGGAATAGCACACAATTAACAGAGTTCTCATCTATGTTCTTCCTTGTCTCTGTCCAATTGTTATAACTAACTTGTATTTGTCTTTTTTCCGCTCAAAAGAACTAGTATTTGTTTTTTCGGCCTCCCCATTGACCCCCAAATATATGCTGCAGATTGGAAAGAGTAAATTTAAGGAGCAAGGCTGGGATTGCAAAGGCGGTCGGAACAGTGGTCTGCCTCGCTGGTGCAATGCTACTCAGTTTTTACAAAGGCATTGCCTTGACCAACACATCACACAAATCAGCTGCATCTAAGGAGCATGCAGGTCATTCCGCTAAAGGAAAATGGATGTTGGGGACTATTGCTCTAGTTGCAGGCAGTTTCAGTTGGGCATCATGGTTCCTTCTGCAAACAAAAGTCGGTGAGAAGTATCCGGCTCTTTACTCCAGCACTGCCGTTGTGTTCTCCTTTAGTTTCCTTCAAGTGGTTGTTGTAAGCTTGACTACTCAAAGAGGCTTATCAATTTGGGTTCTGAAGGGAAAGATGGAGATCCTAACGGTTCTATTTGCAGTGAGTATATCTTAAACTTTAATTTTCCAATTATAAGAACCATTAAAGTGAACGCCACTACGTGGTAAAGCCAGATCATGCAGCATGTCTGGTTCAGGTCCTTCTCACACCAGTTCTGACCTATTTCTCTCTCCTAGGGGGGGGGGGGGGGGGGGGGGGAGCCTTTTCTTTGTATATAAAGCTGTAAAATTAACTTCTTCTGACCTGAAAGAGGAAATTTGATGGTAGGAAAATGCAATTGCTCATGAGAGAGGTCACAAGTTCGAGATACTTAAGAAAGGCTGCCAACATGATTTCAAACATCAGCCAATTCTCATAATATTAAAAATATCTTATCGAGTTTTGAGGTACCTATGACATTAACCTTGTAATACTAGCTAATATCAAGGCCGATATTGCTAATATTGACTGTCTATATTGACGATATTGATACTAAAATCATTGACCGATACAGATACCAAGATTTTAAACTATGGCTGGAAACATAAGAGAATTCAAACTACATACGAGAGAAGGGTTGGAGTTTTATATCCACCTTATTTGTTCAAGGAAAAATAATGTCTATTCTTGAAGTTAAATGTCTAACTTTATTGAGTTGATTCACATTCCTTGCTGCCTTTATTAAACTGTTTCAAATGTAACACATGATATTTATTTTGAATTATAGGGAATAATGGGATCAGGAGTTGGCTTCTTGGGAATGTCATGGTGTGTAGAAAAGCGAGGTCCTGTCTTCGCTGCGGCATTCAGTCCTCTCACTCAGATTATGGTGGCTGCCATTGGTGTCTTCATCCTCCATGAACAACTTTACCTTGGAAGGTAACGAGGAATTAAGCCTTTCATGTCTTGTCTTCTATTTTGCATGCTAATACTTTTAATCTCTATGGCCATACTCAATACTTTAGAGTATCGAGTCTCTTAATTTAGTAGATGTAAAGGGAAAATTTTATTTACATTCATATTGTTGAATTTGTGTCTCACTGTTTCTTAGAAAAATTAAAAGCATGTAAAATCTTTATTTGATTGTAAAGAAAATTACAACAGATCAATAATCCGATTATAAAAGAGGAAAGAATGGTTGAATCTCCCCTTTGTTTAATGTTGGGTTCTTCGTATAGCGAGGGAGAGTGATTCTTGTTCTCCGTTGACGAGCCGAACCGGAAGCTTGATCTTCAAATCTTTTTGTTCTCGTTGGAAGCACACTGGTAAAGTATAAAACCTTTATTAGTGGCTAAAATCTCAAAGAGAGATTATAAAACTTAAACTCAGCAAGTTTATAAAGAGTATTCTCTTTTCAATAATCTTGTGCTCAAGTTTCAGCCTTCTGTAGTTATCCAGCTTCAAGTATTAAGTATCAAGTGTGCATTTTGGGGATTCTCCTCTTCTGGCCTATGACTTTTTAGGTTCCTCCTCTCGAACTTTCCCTTTTTTAATAGCTATTCATAGCTATTTATTGAGAATCTGGGTGTAACTAACCCTTTAAATCTCTCCATAATGGGAAGAGTGTAACCAACCCCTTAAATCTCTCCATAATGTGAAGTTATTCCCCATTATGTAGAGAGAAAATAGGGTGTAACTGACCAAGTTCCCGACTGTCAGTTATAGCAGAAACGCGGGTCTCGCGGTGGACGCGGACCTCGCTCTGATGTTGAGATGATGAGCTCACAGGCTCGCATTTATGTTGGAACGCGGAGCTCACAGGCTTGCGCGACCCTGAGGTTTGCATATTGAAGAGCAGCACGATTATCGCGTTTGGTACAGAACGCGATCCTTGCGTCGTGTGGTTGATGAAGTCCGCATTTGAGTTTAGAACGCGACCTCCGTGCGTTTGCAAGGTCCGTGTTTGAGTTTTGGGAACGCAACCTCCGCGTTTGATAAAGGACGCGAGGTTCGCATTTGGGTTGAAATGCGACCCTCGCTTTTGGCATGAGGCCTGCGCCTGAGACTTAGTCTTCAGTATTTTTTAGACAGCCTACAAAACCCCCTCTAAAGTTTTTGAAACTCCGCGGTTGACTGGGATGGATTTCAGAATACTTTGGATTTCAATTTGATTTCGGGCTCCCCATGATTGGACTGGCAATCTTTTGAGATGCCCTGAGCTTGATCTTTTCTGGATTCTGGTCTTCGTGAGTGTACTGTTGAACTGCTTGAAGCCTCTAGGGAAGATTATCACGAGTGTCTTAAAAATTCAGTCTAACACTTGTATGAGCTCTGCTTTGTTTGTCGGTGTAGTATTGAACCGGTAGAGTTATCGATTACTTTTACTAGTGTACTGTTGAACTGATTGCAGAAGCAGGAATATGCTCTTTGTATAGGGGAGAGATAACGCGATTCTCAGTTGCACGCGAATGTTGCGTTAGACGCGACCCTCATCTGGTCCTGAGATATGATGGTCATGCTTAGACGCGATTCTCAGTGAAGACGCTCCTTATTTGGACGCAACTCTTGCTTGGGACTCAAATGTCACTCTAAGAGTCTCTGGATGCGGATGTCTCTTGAATGCGAGCATCGTGTTGGACACGTGTCTTACTCAAATAGAGCTTGAGATTTGCGCCGCGAATCAAGGCCATTGAAGGGCTTATAAAAAGGCCAGGGGTCTCTCAACAGTCATTCATTTTGACTGTCTTCTCCATTAGACTCGCATATGAAGAATTTCAATGCCCTTGAGCTTTTAGAGGAACCCAAAGTTTTTAAGCTTTTCTCAATCTTCTTCAAAGATCATCGCTGTCAGATGGCTCTGAAGTCGAAGAATGTTGCTTTCTCTTCTGGCATTGTCATTGCCACAACCCCAATGGATGGTGTTCCTCCTCAAGAGGGCCCCATTTCAGATAAGAAATGGCTTTCACATTATTGAACATGAAGAGACACAGTCTCCTAACTTCTTTTTGAAGTTTTAAAAGTTCTGCTGAAGTTGAACAGTCGACGTAGGACTCACAAGTCCGTGTTTGATTTGTAGACGCGACTCTCGTGTTGATGAGCATAACGCGGATTTGACGATCTTCACGTTTTGTCTCGTCGATGCGACCTTCACATCTATGAATTAGACGCGAGCCTAGCGAGCTTCACGTTTTAAGATTTCTGGACGCGGATCTCGTTCATTATGAGATTTGCGTTTCGAGTCTCAAAAAATTTTCTAAGTCTTCAAGTGTGAAGCTCAGACGCAGGCTTCATGTGAGCCTCATTTTTTAATTATTGAACGCGGGTCTCATGTGTTGAGCCTCGCGTTTGAGCTTCAACATTTTGACATTTTTTCTTGTTTTCATGATATTGATCTTGTGTTCTTTTTGCAGTGAGGTGTGCTATGAGTCCTTTGATGAAGAGAAATTTCTTTGGCCACATTGGCGGTGTTGACTTCAATGTCCTCTTCAGCATGCAGAAGACAACCCCTGCATTCATCGGAGCAAACAAGGAATGACAAGCCCGTTTGACCGATAACTACTCAGAAAGTCAGAGTTCCTTTTCGGAGATGGTATTAAAAGAGAGCGAGGAGGATCTGTACAACAAAAGCTACAAGTGGCTTTGTCAGATCTGGACCTCTCTTGAGTATTATTGGTTTGCACCCAGATAATGTTGGACACGATGTGCCAGTATGGTCTCAGATCTTTCCTTCACCAATCTTGTTTAAGGAAGTGACAACAATGAGCACGATGCACTTGAAGGCCACGGGAAAGAGGACATCACTGGTACGATCGTGGATCCTCCCTTTACCAATCTTATTCAAGGAAGTGACAACAACGAGAAACCCATGCTCATTGGAACAAAATCTTCTACAAAGTGAAGGATCACAACCTTGTATAGGAGGAGGCCTTTCGTGCCCAGTTGGTCGGGTGGAATCAGAATTTCCACTGCATTTCAACCTCAAGGAACACCATTGTAGATCTATTGTTCTGAATGTAGAGCAATCCGATCACGAAGACAACCTCTACTGAAGAAGTTTTTTAGATGTGTAGCTTACTGCAAAGAAGCTTTTGATAGAAGAAGAGTCGAGGGTCCAAGCCCTGGCTGAGATTGAGAAAACGCGCCAACGAGACATTCAACGCCTCAAGGACCAGATAAAGTCTCTCGCTGAGTGAGATTAATTTTTATCTCTTCTTCCTTTTGTAACACTTTTCCTATTGAATAAGAGTGTCTGTTTTGCTTTTACCTTTTTAATCTGAATAATAAAGTGATATTTTGTCTCTGTCGCATCGTTATTTTCTGTTTGTGTTCGAAAATCAGATGGACTAGAGAGATTGAATTTTAATTGCCAGAGGTAACGATTAACTTAGTAATTGAAAGTTGGGTAATTTCACTAGGGAAGTGAAGTTAGGGAGGTGTGATTTTAACCTGGGAACTCGTTTTCGCTGAGAAAATCGAGAAGATTTACTGTTAGGATGTAGTGTTTAACATAACAGGGATATGCCAGAGGTGTGACATTAACTTAGCATTGAAATAGGTGCTAGAGGTATAATATTAACTTAGCACTGATATGAATTTGCGATTGGAGCAAATTTGGATTGTCAGAGGTATAATATTAAACTTGACATGGATTTATATTGCGATATGAACAATTTTGGTTAATAAGTATGATATTAACTTGACCGAGACTTGTAATGTGATAGGAGCAGTTTTGGTGGACTTGTCATTCTATTAAAGAGAATTGAAAAGTTAAAATTTTATCCGCTAGGAATTTATGGAGATTTTTACCATCAGTAGTATGATATTAATGTGGCAGGTTTGGATTGAGCAAATTGAATTGTCAGAGGTGTGATATTAACTTGACAATGATGTATATTAGAGGTATGATATTAACTTAGCATCAAGAAAGTCTCATTTTCATTGAAAAAACTTAGAAAATCTAGGTTTAGTGTTAACTTAAAGGCGAGATGAATGCTAGAGGTGTGATATTAACTTAGCATTGGACGTCTCAGTTTCGATGAGAAAGCTCGAGGGAAGATCATTGTCATAGGTGTAGTATTTAACTTAATAATGAAATAGATTCTAAATGTACCATGTTTTAGCTTAGCATTGAACGTCTCGAAAGTCGAGAGCATAACTGTCATAAGTATAATATTAACTTAATAGAGATTTGTATTGCGATATGAGCAATTTTGGCCAGAGGTGTGATATTAACTTGACCGAGAAATTTTGCGATTTGAACAATTTAGTGTACTCGTTATTCTATTGAAAAGAATTGACAAGTTGAAGTTTTATCCGCTGGAAAATTGAGGGAAGTCGCTGTTAAAGATATAAAGTTAACCTAACAGTGAAGTATACCAGAGGTATAATATTAACATGACAGGTTCAATCTGTAATCATTTCGCTGGGGGAACAATTACAGCTTTTTATGGTTCTACCATTCCACGAACGAGAATTGGTAAGGGATTTTGGATGTGAAGGCGGGATCAGATCCCTCAGAATTTTTAGTAAACCCTTAGCTATCAACGGATTTAGTATGCCTTTACTAACTACCGTTTGAGTTGAGTCAGCCATGTTATTCCCCTCAGCATGATGAGTTGTCGAGGATTTTTCGTTGGGCTTAAAGACCAACTGTTTCCTCTATCCTTTAGCCATCGGAGGCGTTGGATTAGCGTTCCACAAATAACTTTTAAAATTCTGCTGGTAATTAAAGAAGTATTAACTCTGTGGGAAATTGACCGGGAAATTACTATTCCCTGTGAGTACTTATTTGATCAGAGGTGCGATGCTAACTTGATCATAGATAGTACTTTTTGTTTGGAGTAATACATGATGTACTTTCAGGTTTTTTTTTATTCCTTAAGAATGACAAACACAAATAATTTTTGACATTATACTGATAGAATGGTTTAGAGAGGTAACTGTTGAACATGACAGTCGCAGAAGTCGGAGCATCTTGTTGCCCAGTAGATTTAATGCTACATGCTCTTGTAATCTTTCTAGTTTACTCTAGAAACTATGTCTTCTGTTCGTTCGCCTTGTAAGGCAAGTTGCTTCCAGGTGCGACTTTGAGTTACTCCTATTTAGGAGTGTGGTTTGCAGGTTGTGACAACAAGTCTCTACAAGCGTAGACTGCGTCAACCACTTGGACATCGGAGCGCAATGCTTTGAAATCTCTCCACTGATGCTTTGATTGACTCTTCTTTCTTTTGCTTTGTAGCGAGGAGAATTGGCAAGGATACTTCGGTATCATCTTCGAAGAATCGCACCAGAAAGAGATTCTTGAGGTTGGCCCATTTATTTATAGAGCTAGCAGAAAACTTCATGAACCATTCAAAGGCAATCCCCTTGCGGGTGCCGATGAATAAACGAGCCATGATGGCATTGTTTGATCCCGTTTAGGATTTGAAATAGTATATATGTTGGTTCGGCGAGCCTTTGCCATCGAAGGCGTGTAGATTCGGTGCCTGGAGCCTGGGAGGATAGGGAGTGGAATCCCACTCGAACGGATATGGCCTTACCAACCCCACTTCTTGAAGATTGCGTCGATTTGAGATAGCCTTCAGGCATTTCTTAAGCTCGTTCATCCTTTTGGCATGATTATCTTTGGTTTGTGTATTCTGGTTCTTCAGAAGAAGACTCAGGATTTTCATATCCGAAGTTATTCTCATTGCCATCAAAGTGTTCGGAGGTAGAGTTTTCATCCTCCTTCTCTTTACCTTTGCTTTTACGGGAAGAACTCTTAGTCTTCGGACTTTTCGTCTTCTTCTTTGACTTTTTAAGTAAAAAAGCATCTTCTTGAGTTCGTTGATAGACTCTTGTTGGGCTTGAAGCATCTCGTGCTGCACCTGTTGCACTTGAGCTTGCTTCTCAAATCTTTTGGCTATCTCTTCTGAAATATCAGCCATATATGCGAAGGCTTCTGTCTCCCTATAAGAGTTAAATGAATTGGATCCCACGATGGCAGAGTGCTCATCGTCTGTTTCAATACCTCTAGTCAGCGAATTGTAGTCGATTGGGACAACTGCTCCAATTCGGATCTGAGTGTGTTGGTAAATTCCTTCAGGCTCGATCGATATTTCTTTCAAACTTGAAGAATGTTCAATATCCGACTCCTCAGAATTAAGAGCAAGTTGCTTTTCTTTCGACTTGCTTGGTGTGATGCTTGGACTCACCATGTTAGAAGTCACCTCCGGGTACTCAACGTTAGAAAATGACTTCTTCTTGCGAGATTGTCGCCTCTTGGCAGAGTTTGAATTTGAAGCCTTTGACAATAGGCTAAAAACTGACGGTTTAGTCATCTAAAAGTTTCAGTGACAATCAGAGAGCACCTCCGAGATGAGCTGCTCGCAATAGCACTGAGGAGCGATATGATGAGCACTCCTTTTTCTCGCCAAGTAGTCCCTCAGATCTGTTGCAGGAGTATCTAAAGGACTAGCCTCAAACCCATTGGGGCGAGGGCTTACCAGTTCACATTTGAACTTGGCATCTTGGGGCCGGACGTGAACCTCGCGTTTCTGAAGTGAAACACAAAGGTCGCATTCTAATGTAGCCTCCTGCTGAACGCGGGTCTTACGCTTTTGAAGAGAAACGCGAAGGTTGCGTTTTGACACTGTTTGCTGCTGAACGCGACTCTCGCGTTTTAGAATTGAAATGCAAAAGTCGTGTTCTGGCGCGGCCTTAGGCTGCACGCGAGTCTCGCATTCTTGAAGTGAGACACATATCTCGCGTTTTGGCACAACTTGAGGCTGGACGCGAATTTCGCGTTTTGACGCTGAAACATGCAGCTCGTGAATGCGATCATCGCGTTTGTTGCAGAAATGCGGGGGTTGAACGTGAGCTTCACGTTTGGTGCCAACATCACTATTTTTAGCCTCTGTTTGCTGATGGCGAGCTTGACGTCTTTGTCGATGATAAGCAATCCGCTTGGCTCATAGGAGTTGTTGCGAACTCCTAGCAAACTGAGTTTGCTAATCCTTGGAAGGAGTTTGGTGGAGAGATTGGCCTTCGCCCTGTGTTGGCCATGAGCCAAGACATTGGCTTTGCGGGTCTCTTGAATGACATTGTCGCAAGCCATGTTGGCTCCACGGGAGGTTGTCAGACCCTCAAGAGAGATTGAACCACTTGCTTTATCAAAAAGTGCATGGGCTTCTCTATGAGAAGTCTCCGAAAAGACTTGAGAGCGAGTCTTACTTGAGACTTTGGACTAATGGAGCCTGAGGGAAGAAGCTCTTTGAACTTCTCTTGGTCGAACCCGACGACGAGCGATTCGACCGTTGATCCGAGAAGCTTGAGGTCAGCTTGCGCTACGATCTTCCCATCAGTGGAGAAAATAGTCACTAACGAAGTTGCCATCTTTTTGTTCTCAGAAAAATTGAGAGCGTGTAAAATCTTTACTTGATTGTAAAAAAAATAACAACGGATTAATAATCTGATTACAAAAGAGGGAAGAATGGTTGGACCTCCCTTTGTTTAATGCTGGGTTCTTCGTGTAGCGGTGGAGAGTGATTCTTGTTTTTCGTTGATGAGCCGAACTGGAAGCTTGATATTCGGATCTTCTTTCTCTTATTGGAAGCACACTAGTAAAGTATAAAATATTAATCAGTGGCTAAAATCTCAAAGAGATTATAGAACTTGAACTCAGTAAATTTATAAAGAGTATTCTCTTTCAGCAATCTTTTGCTCAACCTTCAACCTTTTTTAGTTATCCAACTTCAAGTATTAAGCATCAAGTGTGTCTTTTGGGGATTCTCCTCCTCTAACCTATGGCTTTTAGGGTTCCTCCTCTGGAACTCCTCCTTTTTCTCATAGCTATTCATAACTATTTATAGAGAATTCTGGTGTGTAACCAACCCCTTAAATTTCTCTATAATGGGAAGGGTGTAACCAACTCCTTAAATCTCTCCATAATGGAAAGTTATTTCTCATTATAGGAGAGAGAAAATAGGGTGTAACTGACCAAGTACACGATTATTAGTTACAGCAGAAACGCGGGTCTCGCGGTGGACGCGGACCTCACTCTGATGTTGAGACGCGGAGTTCACAGGCTCGCGTCTGTATTGGAACGCGGAGCTCACAGGTTTGCGCGACCCTGAGGCCCGCATATTGAAGAGCAGCACGACTATAGCGTTTGGCACAGAACGCGATCCTCACGTCGTGTTGTTGATGAAACTCACGTTTGAGGTTGGAACGCGACCTCCGGGTTTGCAAGGTCCGCGTCTGAGTTTTGGGAACGCGACCTCCACATTTGATAAAGGACGCGAGGTCCGCGTTTGGGTTGAAACGCGACACTCGCGTTTGACATGAGATCTGCATCTGAGACTTAGTCCTCAGTAACTTTTAGACAACCTACACTCATATCCAATTAGTTATCCAATTAAGATGGTAGTAACGTGAAGAGTCGATGTGTGAGTTTAGAAAGTGTGAGCTTTGGATACTTGACCCAATAGATTGATCTCTTTGGTGAAAAATGATTTCCCTTTTGCTCAATGCCTCATTACAGTACTGTTTGGTCATGTCCTGGATCCGTTGAGCATCCGGTGAGCTTTGTGCCCAATTGGTTACGTGCCTGTTGGGTTTATGTCGGAGACTCTGTGTCTGGTTATATTCCATTAAATAACAGGAATTCTTTATCGGGCTTAGACCATTTGAGCCGGGACAACTTAATAGTGTGGGCTACCACTAGTGATGGATAGTATTAGAGTTTCCTTGTAGTACTATATATCTCTCTCATTGTCAGGAAAGAGAGATGGCTTTTGTGTCAGGAATATGTGATGAGAGCTATGCAAGAGTGATTTCTCTTATAATTTTGTTCTTTTTCATCATATAGCTAATTTCTCGTATTGATGCCCCGTGAATGTATACTAAAATCTGCTGGCCGTTATTTGTTTCTTGGTTGTGTTTTTCATCTCGTGTGCTCAATGATTGATTGATCTTGCAATGTGCTAAGATCAAAGGTGGGAATCACCATCAGAGGATGGGGTCAGGATTCAGTTTGGGGAGGCCGGGACAAAAGACATGAAGTAGAATATACTATTGAACAAAGCTGGTTAAAATGATAAACAGAAGGGGAAAATAGTATCTAGATGAACACTTAGGGCCTGTTTGTTTCGTTGCAAAACGTCGCAAGTCGTGAGTCGTAAATTGAGAATGGAAAAAGTGAACTGTAGCAGAGAAAATATATTGTGTTTTACGGTGTTTGGTTGATAAAGTGAAGTGTAAATGGAAAAGTATATTGTGTTTTACCGTGTTTGGTTGATAAAGTGAAAGTGTAAATGGTAAAATATATTGTGTTTTACGGTGTTTGGTTGGTAATGTAAAAGTGTAAGTGGAAAAGTTGACCACAAAATTAACTGTAGCAGTGATTTAAATATTATAAATACTATTAAATTAAATCTACTATTGCAAATTAAATTGTATTAATAAATTTGAGATAAAAAATTAATAATCTTAATATTTTATTTAAAACAATAATATTAATAAAATATTAGTAAAATAGTAAAATATTGCTAAAATATTAACTAAATAAATAATATAAAATTTTAAGAAAATCTAAAGAACATTAATAAAATTTTAAGAATACTAATAAAATATAAATATTAAAAAATCTTTTAAAAATAATATAATATAGTTATATTATTATAATATTAAAAATACTTGAAAATTATTATAATATAAATTTTATTATAATATTATTGTAATATTGTAGAAATATAAAATTAACAAAGTAAAATATAATTATAATTAATAATAAATTATCATTATAGTATTATTATACTGAATTATTATTACAATATTAACATAATAAAATATTAAATAATAATAAAATATATTATGATATTAATAAAGTAATTTTTATATTAAAAAATAAAAATAATAATTAAATATATAGTAAAGTATAATATTTTTATATAATAAAATATTAACTCTAAATAAAATAATAAAAAATGGAATAAGTATTAATAAAATAATAAAGTATTAAATAAAATATTAAATAAAAATATTAAATAAAAATAGTAAATATAAATATTAAACAATAAAAAAATTAAAGATTAAAAATATAAAATAATTAAATAATTAAATAAGAAATTGAACACTATTTAAAATATTAAATATTTAATAATATTAAATTATATATTGATTATCAAGTAACTGTTTTAACTATAAGTGTACTACAAGTGAGAGTTATATGACCACAAAATTAACTGTAGTAATTGTAAATGGGAAGATATGAGTGTAAAAATGAGATTTACATGACCACAAATTTAACTGTAACAACTGCAAGTGTCAAAAGAAGAGTTGCATTTTGCAACTTATTTTTCAGCGAAACAAACAACGAAAAATGGAAAAGAAGTTTTACGGCTTGTGTTTTGCGGCGAAACAAACTCGCCCTTAGTTTTAGCTATGGCATATTTACATTATTTTCCCTTCACTTTGCTAATAAAAAAGTTACCATAAAACTTACAACCTTAGATACTGCCTTTTTTCTTGAGAAGAGAGCATCATAATTGAGCTTTTATCCTACTTCTTCTCTTCTTTCTACTTCCATTATCTACAAAAATTGAAGGAATGTTACCTAACTAAACTGAAGGGATGAAATTTGATAACATAATTTAGTCAGTTTTACAAGAACAAAATTCTAAATGCTTTAATTAGGTATTTAGATGTATAGCATGTGAAAGAAATGCAACAATATCATCATTAAATTAGGAGTTAAGTAGGAGATAAAATCAAGCATGTTTACATTAGATTCGAAAAAGTAATTACAAATCCAAGTTTTGAAGTGTAGTAATAGAAAGAAAAGAACAAAAATTGTAATTTTTCATTATACAATTGGCTTTTCTTTAGTTAAGTTCAGCATCATCTTCAATTGTTTCATAATCTATTTGTTTGACGCAGCATTTTAGGATCTATCCTCGTGATTGCTGGCCTCTACTTCCTCTTGTGGGGAAAGAGCAAGGACGCTCGTAGTAACAGCGCAGTGAAGCCAAGCCAAAAGAATGAAGAGATCCATGAATCAATCCCAACAACAACAGTCTGATCAACCTGGCCTATCAAACTTGTATGTCTGGTGCTTCTCTTCTTCCTTGTAAAAACTGTTGCATCACTTTGAAGTAATTTAAATTGCTCGAAAAAAATTGAATCTTTTTCAGTCCTGATTTTAATTATGGTCTCCTTTGAAGAAATATTCTTTCCTTCAGTATTCTTCAGATGCCATATGCTATGCCAATTTAACAACTCTTATTAGGTATGTGAAAAGAATACATGCATATCTGAAGGAATTCGTTTATATTCATATTCCTCAAAGGTAGGATTGTTCTTCTTCGTTTTTTTTCTTTTTCTTTTCTTTTTCTTTTTGAATAGCATATAAGAAAGGATTATATTCATTTATCATTTCATATGTCCATTCGACGATATTTATATTCATTTATCACTTCAATAGTTATGAGAAATGATAGGATTGTAGTTAATTGAGCAACTAGAGCTAGACGTAAATGAATATAAATAGAAGCGATAAAAAAGATGCGATGTTGTTAGTTTAACTGAGGAGAGATGGCCTTCAACAGAGCTTAGGGAACAAAGGGAATGTAAATGACCCCCAAAAGTTTGTAATGGTGAATCAATCTCTTTTGCTAACTTTGAAAACTTCCTTTGCCTCTATACATATCAAGGTTATAACTTGTAATCATTTGCATTGACCTCATTGGTACGTTCTTTTAATTGCTATCTATATGTAAGCATTGGCTTAGGACTTGGGTACCATGAACCCCTTCTGGTAGGGTACGTTTCTAATATTCAGGGAAAACTCGAAAAGAATTGGTAAGACATGCGAATTTTGATTGGGTTTCTAATAAGATATTGAGAGAATTTTTTTCCGTTGGCAAAAAAGGGGAAAAGTCTATATATGAACTCGGTACAAGTCATGTCCCTTCGCGGTGATTGATTTGATGAACATGAACCGGGTACGAGTCGATACATTCTTTTTTTCTTTCCTTCATAAAATATAGTGTGGAGCATGTTGTAATATCTCATTTTCGAAATACGTATACGGATATGTGTCCCTTTTACTCTCATATTTTTCTATTTTCTCTGTATTTATTTTTCTTTTATTATCAGTTTGTTATTATTTTGGTATCGGACCACAAGAATTTCAATAGATAGAATCATTACCTTAAACGGAATATGATTGTACTTTGAATCATGTTTTATGATAACAGTGTACTTGTACAAATATAGTTGGAATATATATTACCACTGTGCTTCCGTACTCTGATTCCTGTCTGTACTGATGCTTAGCGTGCATATGTGAGGGTATTTTCACCTTACGTATGTACGTTACACATTTCAATTGAAATGCAAAGTACAAGGTACAAATTAAATTTAAGAGGGACACTTCCATAAGCACACAAAAACACACTATAAAAACAAAAATGAACATGCATGGCAGTTAAGCCTGGTGATATCCTTAATGGTGGTCATTGTGAAAGTGGCAACCCAGCATATGTATTTGAGAAGAGACAGGGAAAATGAGCTTCCACAAAGAGAGGAATACATGTTGCACATGCAACAAGCTAGCCTCTGTGAACTATACTAGTATCTCTACAGTTTTTTCTTTTGAGAGAAAACGGTAAGCCGATACAGGGCCCTCGCGTTTCATTAAAAAGATTTTAATGAGAACATATAAGTGAAGTAAGACCTCAAAACAGTATACGCACTCGTGGGTACTGAAGGAAAAAAAATATACAAAAGTACAGTGTTACGACAAAATAGGTAGACTAACAACGTCGGAACACCTGAGAAAAAATAAAATACAGTTAATATTATCAAATAATCATAACTATTAATATAAAACTATTATATTATATCTTTTATAAAAGTTTTGATTTATCTAAATTTAAGCCAGCAACAAACTTAATGTTAAACTAATGTTTATTTAAATTTAAGCATGATGTAGTATAACTTATGTAAAAGAAATATTAAAATTAGAAAAATACTACAAATTGATATTTACCATGTTCTTATCCAAAAAGAAATAAGATGTAGGAAAGATAACTGATAAAATTACAATTTTCATATTTATGTAAAATATTAATATTCTGTTGTTAATGTCCACAAATTTTTATGCTAATCCTTAAACTATTTAGTTAGAGATAACATTGACTTATTTATATATTTAAAAAAATATTGACTTATTTATATTTATTCATCTTTAGTAACATTGTAAATAACGTGTTAATATTTCCAATGATACTATAATTATAAATAAAAAATTGATAACAACACTAATGGACCAGGCTGATATTCTTTTCTTGAAACTTAATTAAGTATAAATAATTTGAAATTTATTTGATTCATTTATTTGCGGGTTTTTTTAAATACGTCATTAATTAGAGTAATTGCTCTGTTGGTCATTGGATATACAGAAAAATATGGTATGGAATATGTACATATATAATACAATTCAAAAAATTTATAAAATGAATGAAAAATCGGCAAAAATAAACATAAAAAAAATTCGAATACATATACATACGAGTATTATTCTTAAATGACTTCAAAGCACAAAACTAAAAATTCAGTAGACATATCAAAGAAATTAAGTAAGATTCAATAATATTATTAATTTTTAAAATAATATAACCAAATAAAAATCATGATTCACTAAAAAGAGAGATTCATAATGATAATAGTGAGTTTTGAAATTTTAATATAACTAAAACCAATTCAAAATTTATTTGAAAATAAATATTGTTCAAGCCGCAAGAGAATCGATCTTTTTATGGCTTCTAACTATGAGTATTATATGAAAAAAATATTTTTCGTTTGAGTATTATTCATGTGTATAAAAGACAATGAGTATAATATGAGTATTATTATAGTGAATCATTGGAAAAAGACATGTACACATACAGAATTAGTTAAATTCCTATGCTACACAAATAATTCGTTAATTATACATGACCAACAGAGGAATAACCTAAATCTTTCTCTCATTTTATACCTTTTAAATGATTGTTTTGAATAATTTAGATTTTTTTTTATCTGATATCTAATAGCCATGAACTACAACAGATGAGCAAATTATTTCAAATAATGATAGAGATATATATTTAGTTTGAACAACTTTAGACTGAGGAGAGAGATAAAGAAAAAACTAAAATTTGATATATAAAAGAACTAAAGGTAAATATTTGCTTCTCTCTGGTAAATATTGGCTCTGACAGAATATAGATGAGAAAGAGAAAGAGTGTAGCTGTAAATTTAATTTTCAATTTAAAAAATAGAGATAAATATTTATTTTAAGAGAATTTAGACGAGAAAAAAAAGAAAGAGTGCAGTTGTATTCGATAATATCAAATATATGTAGGGAAATTGAGAGAATAATTTGTTAATTAGTATTTTGAAATATCTTTGCTGCAGTTTGCAAATTTTGTACGTAAACACCACATAGTGCCCTCCCCCAAGATTTGTGTGATCTTAGGACTCGGATTTGATTCTCTCTTTATTGTGTAACAACCTCTCTCAACAAATCACTCTCCCCCCTCTTTGTGTGTTGCATATATTTGTTGCTAGTTGCAGCTAGCATTCTTTGTTACTGCTGCTTTCTCTCTCTCCCTCTCTGTGTGTATATATTTGTTACAAGTTGCAGCTAGCATTCTCTGCTCTCTCTCTCTTTGTGTGTGTATTTGTTGGTAGTTGGAGCTAGCATTCTCTGCTGCTCGCCTCGATGGTCGACAACCTACCGATGTGTTATTCCGACAATGTCAAGCCTCTGTTAGCATGATACTGGTGGCAGGTGTTCATAACGGGAATGCTTCTGCTGTCGAAGGTGATGCTCAATCAGGGGATCTTCGTATTCGCCCTTGTACCGCCACGCAGTCGGCCCCATGTCTGTTGCTTCCTTTGATTTGGTTTCAGAGAGATTTGGGTTTGTGATTTTTCCTTTCTTTTTTTTTGGTTTGATTTGTGATTGAGAGGCTCATGATTTTCTTTCTTTTCTTTTCTTTTTTAATGAAAGAGTTGTTTATGGAGCTAATATGGATCATTTTGAGAAGATCCATATTAGCTCAACATCTCTTTACTAAAAGGGGGAAAAAAAATCATGAACCTCTCAATTAACAATCCAAAAAAAAAAAAAAACCCAAACCTATCTGAAAACAAAGCAAAGGGATTAACAGATACTGCGCCCACGTGCCCGTGCATGAGGAGGGCGACTACGAAGATCCCCGGATTGAGTACCACCGTCGACGACAGAAGCATCGCCGTGATGAACACTTGTTACACAGTAGAGAGAATCATGTAGGTCTTTGTTCCAATTGTCTGCGGCTTCTTTATTCGTGTTTATTTGTTTAGGTTTTCAGTAGGGTTCGTTAGTGTTGTTGCTGATTTAGTTATGTAATCATTATATAATTTATACAGCTGTTGAGCTGGAGCTGTACCTGATAGTGTTATCGCTGATTTAATTGACTAATCACTGTTTAATTTGTAGCATGGTTGATTTTTGATCTGTACGAGAGGGGCATGTATGTGACTACTTGTGGCATCATTTTTGCATTATTAGTTTGCATTTTGGAACAGATATAGATAAAGCACAGATAGATAGAATAAAGTTCGGGAAGAATTCGAAGGTTAAAATTAAGAGTAATGCTAATTGTATTGCTAATATTGTATTCGATTGTGCTGCTATTAGATTGTCACATTAGCAATTCATGATAGTAGACCCCGCATGTCAGTCTAATAGTAGTATAATATAGTATAAAATTGATAGTACAATAAGCAAGTATCTACAGTTAATTTCACAAGATCATAGGACAAAGTAACAATACATTATAACCGCTCATAGTTAAACAGATAAATATGCTCATAATAGTACACCATATGTTTATTGTAGTGGTCACTTTCTGACCCTTTCAAGATTGTGACACATGTCTATTCAACCTCTGATGGATGTGTGACACGTAACTACTTCCTAAACAGTCAACCTGGTACCTTCACCCAGTTCGAATTTCGAATGTATCAGGTGATTAATAGAAGAATCATATCCGACTACAAAGATCTCTACTTTTAAGCCCAATCCAAATTCAAACGAGGCTCAGGAGTAGCTCATGCTTATCTACAGCCGAGCGCACACCATAAGATAGAGATGAACACTTTCCTATTTCGATTCAAACCAAGATGTTCGGCTCAACCTTTATCAAGATAAGTGATTTATGTATTCAAACTGAGCAGGACTCCTTAACCTTATCTATTTGACACAACTTGTATAAATATGATATACCTTCCAATGAGAAAGGGATCACGTTCACCCGAATCTAGAGAACACAATTGTAATTGCCATTGACATAGTGAAAGTTCTCTCTCTCTGTGTGTGGTTTTTTCCTTTCGGGTTTTTCAATTATTTTCATTGTGTTTGTGATTGATTTTTCTGTGATTTGGCTACATCCACTTTCCTATTTTGGTGTGTGGACTGATTCCTTAGGAATTATCTAATGCATTTGGTGCTTTCATTGAGATCTGAACTCAGGACCTTTGAGATCTGTCATTATCCAACACCCTAACCCTTCCACGAAAATATCTTCATACAACGGCCATCGCGCATAGGAGCACCTTCCATTACGATGCCAACGCCTTTGGTGAATTTGACCCAGTGGCCCTCTCTCGAGAACAGCTTGTCCAGATGGTGATTGATCTGCGATGATGGTTGGATGAACGCAGGGCGAAGGCCGATTGAAAACTTATTGCCATCCATTGCAATATAGCAGAGCATGAGCGGGAGGCGGTAACGTAGGTCAATCATCAGTTGCTCACACAAATAAAAGTTCTATGCAAATCGCGGCAGCAGGTCATCGAGTTAGGCACTCGAGAAATCCTGGCGCACTCTTCTTTCGAGGCCTATCAACACCCCGCAACTCCAACTGACCTGCATGTTAAGCTGAACAAGATGTGCTTCAAAGCGGCTGTCTAACACGATGACCACGAGAGCTTTCAGCACGACAGCTCGAGGAAACGTGCAAGGGGGCACCGAGCCCCAACTCCCAATGAGGACTCTCCTTCGATGACGGCAAAGACCGAAAGCTCCATCACCTTCACCCCCCTGAACCTCTCGATCGACCAGATCTTTAACATTGTCAAGCATCAGTCCTGGTTAAAACTCTCTAAGACAGCCCGACACGACCCAAACTCCCAATAAAGTAGGAAACTGCTCCTTTCACGGCAGTCGGGGACACGTCACAGAGCATTATTGAGCACTCCAATGACACCTCAAGGACCTAGTTTAACGAGAACATTTGGATGATTTCATCCTCGGTTTAGAGGAAGACCCTGAAGTCAGAGAGACCCCTGCCGAAACAGTCGATTAAGACACCTGCTTCTCGACACCACCCGGAATGGGAACAATACCACTGAGCAATGTACTTCCTCACCCGAAGCAATACTGCGTGTAAAACTATATTATTTTCATGTCTTTTTCAGATATAACGAAACATACGAGGCAACAGCCTATATCAGGTCCTATCCTAATGGCTATGAGGGAAAGACAGTCCCAGCGACTATCCCTTGGGGAGTCCCCTGAAAGACGGAGGCTCGCCTACTAGGGCTGCTTGGAGTTAGCCTAAACAGATCTTCACTTGATGCCTACCGAGTGAGTTAACAGCCTATATCGGATCCTATCCTGACGGCTATGAGGGAAAGACAACCCCACAACTATCCATCAGGGAGTCTCCTGAAGGAGGGAGGCTCGCCCACTAGAGCTGCTCGAAGTCAGCGCAGTCAGGTCTTCACCTTGATGGCTACCCCAGTGAGTCAACAGCCTATATTGGGTCCTACCCTTACAAACTATGAGGGAAAGACAACCCCCGTCACTATCCTTCAGAGAGTCCCTGAAAGGCGGAGGCTCGGCCACTAGGACTGCTCGGAGTCAGCCCATACAAGTCTTCACCTTGACGACCATCCTATACAAGTCAACAACCTATATCGGGTCCTACCCTGGCTATGAGGTAAAGACATCCCCCGCGGCAATCCCTCTGAGAGTCCACGGAAAGACGGAGGCTCACCCATTAGGGCTGCTTGGAGTCAGCCTAGACATGTCTTCACCTTGATGACTACCCGAGTGAATCGACAACCTATATCGGGTCCTACCCCGATGGCTATGAGGGAAAGACATCCCCTGCAGCTATCCCTCGGGGAGTCCTCTGAAAGACGGAGGCTCGCCCACTAGGGCTGCTCGGAGTCAGCCTAAATAGGTCTTCACCTTGATAGTCAGCCGAGTGAGTCAACAGCCTACTTCGGGTCCTACTCTGACGACTTTGATGGAAAGACATCCCCTACAACTATCCCTCAGGGAGTCCCCTGAAAGACGGAGGCTCGCCTACTAGGGCTGCTCGGAGTCAACCTAAACATGTCTTCACCTTGACGGCCACCTGAGTGAGTCAATAGCCTATATCGGATCCTACCCTGACGGCTATGAGGGAAAGGTAGTCCCGCGACTATCCCTCAGGGAGTCCCCTGAAAGACGGGGGCTCACCCACTAGGGCTGCTCGGAGTCAGACTAGACAGGTTTTCACCTTGACGACCACCGAGTGAGTCAACAGCTTATATCGGGTCCTATCCTGATGGCTATGAAGGAAATACAACCCCGCGGCTATCCCTCGTGGAGTCCCCTGAAAGACGGAGGCTCGCCTATTAGGGCTGCTCGGAGTCAGCCTAGACAGGTTTTCACCTTGACGGCCACCCGAGTGAATCAATAGCCTATATCGGGTCCTATCCTGACAACTATGAGGGAAAGACAACCCCCACAGCTATTCCTCAGAGAGCCCTTGAAAGACGGAGACTCGCCCACTAGGGTTGCTCGTAGTCAGTCTAGATAAGTTTTCATCTTGACGGCCACTCGAGTGAACCAATAGCCTATATCAGATCCTATCTTGGCAGCTATGAGAGAAAGACAGCCCCAGCGGCTATCCATTGGGGAGTCTCTTGAAAGATAGAGGCTCGCCCACTAGGACTGCTCGGAATCAGTCTAGACAAGTCTTTATCTTGATGGCCACCCGAATGAGTCAACAACCTATATCAGGTCATAACTTGACGACTATGAGGGAAATACAGCCCCCGCAGGTATCCCTCGGGAAGTCTTCTGAAAGACAGAGGCTCGCTCACTAGGGCTGCTCAGAGTCAGCCCAGACAGGTTTTCACTTGACAGCCACCCGAGTGAGTCAACAACTTATATCGGGTCCCACCCTGACGGCTATGAGGGAAAGACAACCCACGCCTATCCCTCAGGGAATCTCCTAAGAGACGGACCCATTAGGATTGCTCAGAGTCAACCTAGAGGTTTTTACTTTGACGACCACCCGAGTGATTCAACAGCCTATATAGGGTCCTACTCTGACGGTCATGAGGGAAAGACAACCCCACGGCTACCCCTCGAGGATTCTCCTGAAAGACGGAGGCTCGCCCACTAGGGCTGCTTGGAGTCAGCCTAGAGAGGTCTTCACCTTGACGACCCCCCGAGCCTATATTAGGTCTTACCCTGATGGCTATGAGGGAAAGACAGGCCCCGTGACCATCCCTCGGGAATCCCCTGAAAGATGGAGGCTCGCCTACTAGGGCTTCTCGAAGTCCGCCTTGACAGGTTTCCACTTTAACGGCCACTGAATGAGTCAACTGCCCACATCGGGTCCTATTCTAATAGCTCCCTACAAATAAAGAAACAAGGCATCACACGGGACCATCAAAACAACAATTCAACCCACCGAAAATGGATGACACATCTCATGGTCATAATCATCTATACAAAAGTGGGCTAGCCCCGCTGTTCACGTCTGTGACCGCTTCCTCGCTCCGTCTACCCTCTTTAAGTTCTCTCATACCAACTGCCAGAGCTCTCGGTACGGTCAGATGATACCCCAAACTGATGACCCGACCCTCTGTGTCGAAAGTTAGGACCCTCGGGGCTCCGGTTCCCGACCCCAAGCCGTGCCCCCAGCACCCTCTATACGGCCGCATGATCTGAGAGAGCCGCCTCTTCCAACAACACTCCATGAACAAGCCAAAGATTATCATAACAATCCGATTAGCGTGAGATCTCAGTTTTCAATTCCTTCACATCCTTGTCACGACCCTCCAAGTTACTCCGGACGGTTTGAAGCTTACGCTCGAGCGCTAGCTTCTTGGAACAACCCCTGTCGACTCACTCCTGAAGAGAAAGAATCTAGCTTTTCCTGATGATCCGACACCTCTTCCAACGTTTTCTGCAACTCCAAAAGCCGGTTAATAGCTTCTCTTCAAGTTCTACCTTCTCCCTCCTCAACGAAGATCTCACCCCCTAGCAGCTCATGACCCTTTTGGAGGACGTCGTCCACTTTCTTCTTGTGACTAGCCACGATCATATTATGAGAAATTCGCTCACGATCCAACTGAGAGGTTAAGAAGTCAAGTAACTTGAGCTATACGGAGCGAGAGAGCCCATGAATTCCCGTGAGCTCCCCCACAACTACTTTCTCCCACCAGACATTCAAGGAGTCCAACAATAATCCGGGCTTATCATCCAAATCTATTACCACTTTGTCTTCCATGGATTTGCAAAGGGGAAATCTTACAATAAAAAGAGTTGAGGAGCTAAATTACAAGTATTCTTAAAAAAATTACAAGTAGATATCCTCAGAGATTCTGGAGAAGTGTGCCGATAGGAGTCTCGTCAGCGCGCGACCACTTTGTCCCTTTGACGATGCGAGCGATGAGATTCCCTTCTCGCCTGGTTCGGGGAAACAGAGAACAGAAGGTTGGTAGAACCCTCTTGCTACTTCTCAAAAACCGCCTTCAATTAGGAATTCCTTCTCGCCTGGTTCCGGAGATTCCTTGAGAAGAAGGTATTAGGGTATCAGCACCTCTTGTGCGCGGTGCGTCGTGAAGAAGTCTCTGCTTGTGGAGTCTTCGTTTGTGCCTGTGCGTGGTCTCTACTTCTGGAGCTCTCCCTCTCTTTGTGCCCCTGGTGGGCTATTTATAGGGAGAGCAAGGGTATAATTGTCCCTAAAAATATGGAAACAGATTGAATCAAATCTGTTTAAATCTGGAAAGTAGCCTTGCTGCGAGGCTAGGATCAGCTTCTGCGAAGTTAGAGTGGCAGGTCGGTTGATCCTCTTGATCTGTTTTGATCCTTTCCATATCGTTGGAGGATTTCCCCTGATCTTCTTACTCGTTTAGAAGAGTCAAGAGATTATGGCAATCAACTGCCAAATTGATCTCAGATTTGATCTTAATTGGATTTGATCTCAATCTTGATTAGATCTGATCTCATCTGGAGATTTGATTGGTCAAAGGTTGACCATAGCAGACCAGCAGCGGCGCTACCCGCTTTGAACTCACAGCGGAGCTGGAGGCAGTATCTGGCGAAGTCAGAAGAAGGCTTCTTCGGCGGAGCTAGATGTCATCTGTTGCGAAGTTACCATATACCCTTTCTGCGCAGTTGCATGTGCTTCAGGCGGAGCTGACTCTCTTTGCGGAGTTACGCTTCAGCAGTTCAGGCGAAGCTATAAGTTAACTTCCTGGCGGAGCTTTGAATGGCTTTAAGGCGAAGTTGGATGATCTTAGCCTTTCAGGCGAGGCTATCCCTTTGGGCTCATGTGATGCTAAGTGCTAGCATCTTAGACCTGCTGAGGTCTGTTTAGAGACAATCCGGGCTCACTGTCTGCTTGATGGATCAGTGGAGTCCAAGTTGCTTCCTTATCCCTTGGAGATGGGTGAAAACTGGTCGTCAGCTTGTCTGTCACTTGTTTTTGTAAATGTCAACAAGTTTAGACATTATTCAGGCCAGTAAGAATCTTGTCTTTTTAAGTGTCAACACACTTCCGCCTCTCTTCCTCCAGGACCGGATCCCTTGATCTCCTCGGGCGGCCCTCGCCTGAAGCGCAAACCTCCTCAAAGCCTATATAAGTAGAAGATGTCTCCAGCCTCCAAAAGCTTTCCCTCTGACCACCGACCACCAAGTCAGATGAGATGTCTCCAGCCTCCAAAAGCTTTCCCTCTGACCACCGACCACAAAGTCAGATGATAAACGGAAGAAGCCTGTTGGACCCGCATCCGCAACGACCTTAAAACACAAAGGGAAGAAGATGTTCAAAAAGAAGTGGAGCCCATAATTCAACAATATTTTTTCAAATGATTACATCAGATCTTTACAATCAACAACAGAAAAAATTAAAGAAAACAAATTCTCAATCACTCACTTGGCCTTTGCCTTTTCGAAAGGCCTTGGAATTAGAAGCTAGAAGAGCTGCTTCTTCGACGGCAGCCCAGGTCACTTGCTCAGCATCAGGAACCGCCAGCGGAAGGCTTGTCGTCGGGGCACAGCGTCGCCAGACCGAATATTCAGAAAAGTCTCCCCAACCCTAACTAGGGAAACATCAACTACTCGCTCTGTATCAAGCGCGATCGGCAGGAGGCCAACGTCAGAGGCGCTGCATCCCTAGATGGAGGGTTTTGAGTGGCCTCCACCCCGGTAGCATGTGTAGCGCTTCCCCGGGAGGATCCTGAACTTCCCCTCTAAGGAAGGACCCGATATCAAGTGAGTACTTTGGAGATGCCCTGCACTTCCCGTCTTCATTCCCCTCTTTATACTTCTTGAAATTAAACACCTTCAACACGCGTTGACATTCGGTGACAACCTTCTGTTCACGCGCTTCGACTTCATCAAGGGCAATCTGTGCCTTGCCCAAGTCATCGTTAAGACACACCATCGCCTCCTAAAAAACATCCCGCTCGGACTTCAGGGTAGCCTCAACACCATTTGTGCGTTGACGCGCCTCTCCGAGCGTCTACTGCGCAACCAGCAGTGCAGACTCTCTCTGTTGCAGCTCGGAGTCCTTTTGCAATATCTCCGACCCCCTTTTTCCCAGCTCTTCCCGGGCCGTACTAGCTCCTCTTCCCGACTTGAGCGAGCTCTCACCTCGTGACATAAATCTTCTTTGAGCTGACAGATCTCCTCAATTGCCGTCTTCCTTGCAGCACTAAGCTCCTCCATCCCCCAACGGAAATCAGCCATCTCACCTTCCTTCACCTTAAGGGCGTCCCGTTGGTAGTCCAACAACTCTGAAATGAGTACCACGTCCTAAAAGGAAGGCCAAAAGTCAGCTGACACTCAAACAAATAATGTCAGACAAAGTATCATGCTACTTACTCTGAAAACCCCATTCTTTATGCGCCTTCTCTGCTCCTTCAAGGGGAGGGCCTTGAGTTCTTCAAGTCCTTCGAGGAAGTCTCTATATCCAAGAGTAGGGGTGGTAGACGGGTCGCGACCCGCCAGACCCGACCCGACCTAGGGTTACCGGGTCTGGGTTTGGGCTAATCGGGTTTGGGTCTAATCGGGTCAAACCGTCTGACCCGATTATTAAATGAGTCGGGTCGACCCGAACTCGCCAGACCCACTTGACCCGCCAGACCCGATTATTCTCTCTCCTCCTCGGCCTCCTCCCCTCGAACTCCTCCACCGACACTCCTGCCTCCTCTCCTTTGCTTAAATTAAATTGTCAAAAAATATGTGTGAGCCCAATTTCGAACCCGTGACCTCTAGTGTATGAGTTTAGTGTGATGACCAACTATATCACCAAATAATGTGGTAATATAGTGTAAAGAAATTGTATTTAAGGCTTAATAATCGGGTCAAACGGGTCGGGTGGGTGGTCGACCCGATTAAGTTTGGGTCGGGTCTGGGTCTGAATTTTTGACCCGTATAATAATCGGGTTGGGTCAACCGACCCGATTATTATACGGGTCGAGCAGTAATTGGGTCGGGTCGGGCCCGACCCGACCCAATTGCCCCCGCTACCCAAGAGTCACCTCGACAGCCCCCCTTCGGAGGAACGGTCTCAATTCAAGATCGGTACTGGTTCGTCCCAAAGGTACCTCGAAAGACTGGGGGAAACCCCCGAGGAGCCAGCACCTCCCGCGATCCCTGCACTATCGCCAGATGGAAGAAGCTGAGCAACGTCTACCCTCTCGAGCCTACGTGAGGACCCAGGCCCAGCGTCATCTAGGCTAGGGGAGCCATCACCTCAGTCCCATCCTCAAGAGGCAATTTAGCAGTGGAAGGCCAGGCTGGCACCACCGGAGTTGTACCTGTGACCTCTTCAGCAGTCCCGAGGGCAGGTGAAGTCCTCCGAGCACCTTTCACACGAACAGGGGATCCACCCTACCCTCCATGGCAATGGGGCTGCTCCACTGAAGTACATGGGGGAGTGGTCACGACTTCTAGCCAGCTCATCATCCCCTCATCATCGGATTCATCGAACAGAAGCTGACGCTTCTTCTGCAAAGAAAAATAAGACATCGGAAATAATTTTCACAAACAAAAACTAAAAAAAATCCAGAGCATACCCCCGGCCGCTGAAGGTGCAAAGACGGAGTAACTGCTCTCTTCTACTTGTCAGGAACCTTCTCCCTTCGAACCTTTGGCTCCTGGGACTAACGACTGGTTGGCTCACCCCATGGGCAGACTTCGTTTTGGAGTCAGGATTTCTCTCCTTCTGAACGGACTCCTCAAGTTCGGGGGCAAGCTGACCCTTACCTGACGGAGACACCCTTGAAATAGCTTGCAGAACTGGAGGTCTGTCCGGGTCAGCAGCTAATTCCAATTGCGATTATTAAAGTCGACAGCTGTCAACTTTCTCAACGTTGCTTCAACATCGACGGTAGGCAAGGTCCCCCCGCAGCACCTGCATCCAAATTCCAAACAACCGGGACAACCCCGAGTTCCTCCCTCGAGTCAGCATCACATGGATCAGACACCCGGACTACGGTGTCCCACATGTCGCGGTCGCTATCGACCATGTTGACGATAATCTTTTTCATCCCGCTCTGGGCAATAAATAGCGAGCACCTATGGTAGTCTTCCGCAGCAAAGACGCAACACTGAAAACCTCACAATGACAAGCCTCAGAAGCATATATGTCACAAAGGATCTCAAACTCCAGAACTGTACGTTAGGCCACTGTCGGTAGCTGAGAGGAAACGACCCCATAAAAACTCAAAACACTGCGAATGAACTTCGTCCTTGACAACCTTAATCCAAGTGCCACAACCAAGGGATGCATATATACACTCTCCTTATCCGGCGAAGCTGAGGTAACATCAACATCGTTGGGACAAAACTCAATTTTTATCCCTCGCTCCAGTGAAAACAATAACTAGCTAGTTATTTATCCACCACTTTCTAGTCGCGAAGCTTAAAAGTTTTTGGATCGAAGTCCATCCATATCCTGGTGCAACGGGAAGCTCTCTTCCCCATCTCCTCCAGAATGGACTTTTCCTACTCTGATCCATTGAAAGGGCCAAATTTTCCCCATTTCTTCATTTTCAGCAAGAATAAGGAAATGACAGAGATTCAAAGACCAAAAGATCGAAAGGAGGCAAGAAAGAAGAAGATGAAGTAGAAATTTGGGAAAAATGCCCAAAATCTTAGAGTGTAACCCTTAACCCTAAGGGAATGAACCGTCATTCAATCAGCGCCCTACACTTGTTATGGCGTATACGATCAAGAACATCACTTTAAACACGTGGTACCCACCTCGAATGTCGCATCATACAAGAGGCGTTAGTTTGATCTGCGCTGCGTAAAGATGTGATGCATATTTAAAACTTTGCCAGGCTGTATTACTACACACGTCACGATAGGACAAAACCTGAATCGACAACAAGTACCTTGAGTTCGGGCCCAAAAGTCCTAATTTCATTTTATTCCCCTCTCTACATCGGAGACTTCGAGAGCTTGAAATTTTCCGAGGGAGAGTTCTCGACTTCTTCCGAAGAAAAGAGAGAAGTGGGGATATCTGTAGTGGTCACTTTCTGACCCTCCTAGATTGTGATACGTGTTTATTCAACTTCTGACGGATGTGCGACGCATGACTACTTCCAGAACAATCAACTTGTACCTTTATCCAGTTCGAATTTCGAATAGGTTGGGTGATTAATAAAAGAATCAGATCCGACTATAGAGATCTCTATCATTAAGCCTAATTCTAATTCAAACGAGATAGTTACCTCTCGGGAGCAGCTCATTCTTATCTACAGCCAAACGCAAACCACAAGATAGAGATGAACACTCTTCTATATCAATTCAAATTAGATGTTCGGCTCAACCCTTATCAAGATAAGGGATTTAGGTATTCAAACTGAGCAGGACTTCCTAATCTTATCTATTTGACACAACTTGTATAAATAGGATATCCCTTCCAATGAGAAAGGGACCACGTTTACCCGAATCCAGATAACACAATTGTAATCGTCATTGACATAGTAGAAGTTCTCTCTCTGTAGTTTTTCCCTTTCATATTTTCACGTATTTTCATTATGTTTGCGATTGACTTTTTCTGTGATTTGGCTACATTCACTTCCCTATTTTGGAGCGTGGACTGATTCCTTAGGAATTACCCACTGCAGTTATTTTACAAAGTTTAAACTAAAGCTTGTAGCACAATTTTATGCTAATTTGTCGTGGAATCGCAGTTTGACCCGAATCTACTCTCAGATTAAGAATTGCAAGATTGAAATAGGGACTAAGGAAACTAGTGAGATCTTGTCCATTCTTATAAATGGAAAAGGAATCTTTAGGAGATTTTCAAGATTTGGGGTGGGATGAGAAAGAGGCCATGAAATTGCTTTGTGGGGTAAATATTGCAAATGCCGAGAAGAAACTAAAAATTCAATTTTATTTTCTTACAATTTATTGACCACTAAATTTAAGATGATTGGAAATTTTTTCCAATTCAACGTCCAACCACAATGTGAACATTCTCATCCAAATGGATAAATTGTTTGCCATGTATGCTGGAGAGAAAAATATTGGAGTAGATATTGTTGATTTAATTCTCAAATCTTTCATAGAAGCTAGAGAAACACTGGTCCTTTCCTGTTTTCTGACTAGAGTTTTTAGTTACTTTAGCATTGAGTTGTTTCCTCAAGATAAGCAGGGGTGCAAGGAGGCTTTTACAAAGATGGCGTGTGGAAGAATGTTCCTTCCAAGGATCATTTTACAGAATTTATTGTTGAAGGAGAAATATCTGAAGAAGAAAGGAGAAGGCTGAAGAAACATTGGTGAAAAGCTTTCTGGAGTTAAGAAAAGAAAGTAAGGATTCTAGTGAGGAAAAGGATCCTAGTGAGGGAGAAAAAGAAATGAACTTAAATTCAAAGCTGAAGAAGCTTGAGTTTGGCCTTCTAAAAGTGAGGAAGTCAGTGAGCTCATTAAGAAAAGATATAAAAAGGGAAATTTCTAGAATGAAAATGAATTTGAAGGCCTCGTTTGCACATTGTGGTATAGTTTATAATGAGGTTGAGTTTGAAGAGGAAGGTAAGTTGAGAAAAGAAAAAAAGAAAGTCAATGGTAGTTGAAGGAGAAAAAGAAGTATGAGAAAGTGAATATATCAGAAGATGAAGTTAGAGAGGTGACTATGGGGAGAGAGGGTAAAAATCTTGTTGGTACATTTTTTAACCCATTGGATTGGTGGCAGCAGAAGCAGAAGATTAGAGCAGAAGATCGTTGTCGACAAGCCTGGGTGCTGTCGACAGCGGATTAGATACACAGATACAGAGAGTGGAGTTATATGAAAATCACCTAGAGGGGGGTGAACAAGTGATGTGCTAATAAAATGTGAAAATAAAAAATTTATACTAACAAAAACTCAACATACAAATGATGATCAAGAAGTGAAGCCGAATTCCCGGTGAAGAGTTCTAGAACTTCTCCTCCTGTATGGATCAAGGAGATCGTTTGGTGATAAAGTTCAGGTTAGGTCTGAACTTATTCGACCTAATCAAGTTGTGAACCCCATGAGGGGGTTATGGAGAAGAGGGAGCGAGATGGAGATAAAGTCAAGATTTGTTCAATTGTGCGTGGATGCGAGCACATGGAGCATGACGACTATTCTCGGACTGGGATGTATTCGAATCAAGGAAGAGATTGTTAGGAATACTGGAATACGTCGTGAAGGTAGACAAATTTTAGAGACCAAAGAACAGACATGCACAAGGAGTTGTGAACATTACTAGTCGATTAATACTAGGTATAGTCGACGAGGTTGGCCAATAGAGAGTTGGGGTTCTCGAATCTTGTCAGAGTAGTCCACTAGTATTTGGGCCTAGTCAACTAATACATGGTATTAGTCGATTAATACCATGGCCTAGTCGACTAATGGTGGGTCTGACAGTTTCTTTTGTTAGATTTGTTTTCAGATTCGAGTTGGATTCGGGTTTCCTTTATTCTGAGACGGTGATTGTTCGTATTCATGAGGTTTGTTTAAAACTAAGAGAGTTCTATGGTCTATAAATAACGTCTTAGGGGTGGCCTTCAATGTAATCTAATGAATTTTTAATTTCTAAGGTTATAATCTAGGTGAGTGATTCGTAAGAGAAGCTTAGTTATAAAGGTTTGATGTTTTTGACGGCCATCAAGGCTTTTAATTTTCTCAGCGAGAGGTGTAGGTAATTCTTATTGTACTCTTCAAAGTTTAATAAAATTTCCCTCCCTTCTCCCGTGGACGATACACAAGATTTGTTTGATTGGTGGAATCACGTTATATTGTGTGTTGGCTTTCCATCTACTTTAAGATTATCTTCTTCTTATGTTCTTCTCGTTGTCCTAATAGATCATGTGGTTAGTTTTCACTGCGTCGCCCCAGTAAATCCAATCGTGAGAGTCTCCCGAATTCACAACAACACCAGGGGAGAAGAAATTGAAAAGACAAAGTACAAAGTACAAATTAAATTTAAGAGGGACACTTCCACAACACAAAAACACACTATAAAAGCAAAAACGAACATGCATGGCAGTTGAGTCTGGTGATATCCTTAATGGTGGTCATTGTGAAAGTGGCAACCCTGAAGATGTATTTGAGAAGAGACAGGGAGAATGGCTTCCACAAAGAGAGGACTACATGTTACACATGCAATTGAGCTGGCCTCTGTGAACCACTAGTATCTCCCTATGCTCTCCAATTTCATACGCTACATTGTAAAGCTGGACCATTGGGTAATATGATTCGTTCTCTTAAATTTCCTGTATTTTTTTTCAAAAGAATTACAATTCTTCTATCCTTTTCCCTATTCGTTTACCGAGTGAAAGCTATGCACGTTGAAGAAACTAAAAAAATAATAAAATATGGCTATACATTTGCTGATATTATCAAATAATCATAATTATCTAATATAATGTCTATTAGTTGACTATAAGAAATTATTAGTCGACTAATCTGACAAAATCTGAGAACTTTACTTTCTGTTGCAAGCACTAGTCGACTATATAGAAAGTATAGGTCGATTAGGCTAAACGTAAGTCGACTAATATAGTTTATAAGTCGATTTATAATATGTACAAGTCTTGTGCATGTCCGTACTTGATCTTTGAAACTTGTAACACCTCCACCTGAACCTAAAATTTTCTCCAATGAATATGAGAGACTCAAAATACTACATAATACAGTTCAAATATTTTATAAAATGATTAAAAAATCAGCAACAAAAAGAAAACAAATGTAAAAAATTCGATACGTATAAATACAATTATTATTCGTAAATAAATTGGAAGGACAAAACTAAAAATTTGGTACATATATCAAAGAAATTAAATAAGATTCAATAATATTATTAATTTTTAAATAATATAGCCAAATAAAAAACATGATTCACTAGAAAGAGAAATTCATAATTATAAAAGTGAGTTTTGAAATCTTAATATAACTAAATGCTATTCGAAGTTTATTTGAAATAAATATTGTTCAAGTCGCAAGAGAATTGATCTTTTATGGCCTCTAACGCTGAGTATTATATGGCGAAGTATTATTCTTTGAGTATTATTCGTGTGTATAGACAATGAGTATATTATGAATATTATTATAGTGAATCATTGGCAAAAGAAGTATACACATACAGAATTCGCTAAATTTGTACACTACATGAATAAAACATGAATTATACGCGTACTTGACCGACAGAAGAATAACCTAGATTTTTCCTGTCATTTTATACCTTTTAAATGATTGTTTTGTCTAATAGCTATGAACTCCAACCGGCGAGCAAATTAATTCAAATAATTATAGAGATATATATTTAGTTTGAACAACCTAAGATTGAGGAGAGAAATAAAGAAAAACTAAATTTTAAGATACAAAAGAACTAAAGGTAAATATTTGCTTTGAGAGGACTCAGATGAGAAAGAGAGAGTGCAGCTGTAAAACTAATTTTCAAATTAAAAAAATAAATATAAATATTTACTTTTAGAGAATTTAGAGGAGAAAAAGAAAGAGAGCAGTTGTATTCGATCGATAACATGAAATATGTGTGGGGAAATTGAGAGAGTAATTTGTTAATTAGTATTTTGAAATATCTTTGCTGCAGTCTGCAAATTTTGTACGTAAACACCACATAGTGCCCTCCTCCAAGATTTGTGTGATCTTAGGAGTCGGATTTGATTCTCTCTCTATTGTGTAACAACCTCTCTCAACAAATCTCTCTCTGTGTGTGTGTTTATGCGTGTATTTATTGCTAGTTTCAGCTAGCACTCTCTCTCTCTCTCTCTCTCGCCCCCCCTCTTTGTGCGCACGCGTATATTTGTTGCTGGTTGCTGCTAGCACTCTCTCTCTCTCTCTCTCTCTCTCTCTCTCTCTCTCTCTCTCTCTGTATATTTGTTGCTAGTTGCACGCTTGCAGCTACATTCTCTGCTGCTCGCCTCGATGGAGATGATGTGTTACTCTGATAATCTCAAGGCCTTTCTCAGCATGATGCTGGTGCAGCTGTTCGTAACCGCCATGCTTCTGCTGTCAAAGGTGGTGCTCAATCAGGGTATGTTCGTATTCGCCCTCCTCGCGTACCGCCACGTAGTCGGCGCCGTCTGTGTTGCTCCCTTTGCTTTGTTTTCAGAGAGGTTTGGTCTCTCTCTCTGGTTTGATTTGTGATTGAGAGTCTTATGATTTTTTTTTTCTTTTGGGAAAAAGAGGTTCATGATTTTGATTGTGGGTTTTTGTTTATAAAGCTAATATGGATCATGTCTTGCATTGTTGGCAACATTGTTGCAGGGGAAGGTGGAGGAATCTCAGTTGGAAGGCCATCTTTTGGATTTTTATCAATGCATTGTCCGGGTGAGAAAAGATGAGATTTTTTTTGTTTATAAAACATTCAATTTTTTTTGAAAAAAAAATCATTATGCATTTAAAAAATGCCCTGAATTTTATTTACGCAACCTGATTTCTTCTCCCCCCCTCTCTCAATCCAAACTCCACAATTAGGGTTGGTAATGGGTCGTGTCAAATCGCACTTAACTAAAAACACCTAGGTTCAAGCACGACCCAGAGTACTAATGGATCTAAACTTATATGATCCGTGTACCAGTAAATCCCATAAATCTTGCTCCTATATATTCAAATCTTACCTAATATTATCTCTTTCGCTGCCTTTCATATTTATTAAGTTTTTTCCCCCTCAAAATAGTTCACGTTGGCAACTCCAAACATGAATTTTTTTGAATTTTTTTTGAAAGTCCTTTTCGAATTTGGCAACCTCGAACACATAAAAATATATAAAAGAAAAAAAATCACCACATATGCCTGTATGGTGGGGAGGCAATAGGATTTCTACTTTGTAAATATTTAAAAAATAATAATTTTTCAAAAAATTGCCCTATAAATAAACGTTGATTTGGCTAATAAGTTATAGTTGATTAGGATCGGATTTAACAAGAAAATTAACAATTGAGTAACTTGATAATGATCATATGATTGGGGGATAATAATTTGTATATCTATGGGCACTGGATATATATTTTAACTTAAACTGATATTATTTTTCAATAATTATTTTTTTTATTTCTGGGAATGAGCAGTACTGAATCTAGAACCCCTCATAATGTAATTCTACACTATTGCAATCGAGCCATATCTTTTCTTTTTTGAGGGAAAAATCCTATCTTTATTCATCAAATAAGACATTGATTACAAGATACAGCGACCAACATCTCAGCATGAGATGAAGATAAGGAGGACAAATCCCAATAAAAACTAGGACCTTGATGCTATTTGAATGCCCTAATATTAAATTTTGAATAATCAGAATTCAAGTCTAAATCTTCCATGAATTAGCTAGGCCCCTCTTCTTTATGACCATTTTAATATATTTATATTGACTGTCACTTCTCTATTTTGTATAGTTCTCATATTTACACATAAAAAAAATGCTGCTCAGTTCTATCTTTTTTCATTAAAGAGATTATAATAAAACATATAAAAAGGGATCCATTATGGTAGCGGAAATACATCTATCATCCATCACAGACCATAAGAGCTGCTCTTTTCTTTTGAGGGAAATTAATCTAACAATTGTCCTCTAAATTTGATCCAGAATCACATTAGCAATGGCTCTGTACTTGTATGGACTTCGAGACACAACTGCAGGATTCTCCTCAAACTTTTTGAATCTCATACCAATTGTAACCTTCTTCTTCGCTGTCATCGTAGGGTGCGTACAACTTGAACTACAAATCGAACGACATTGAGCATATGTATGCATTTGTCTACATCGTAGCTTGATAACCCTAACATGTTGCTTGTTTATGCAGAGTAGAGAAGTTAGGGTTAGGCAGCAGAGGAGGGAGAGTTAAGGTTATGGGCACTCTCCTAAGTGTAGGAGGAGCAATGGTGGTTAGTCTCTACAAGGGGAAAGCACTGCATATTTGGCCTTCTCACTTGATAATGCACCATAATTCAACAAAGGAGGCCAATGGAGTGCACCACTGGTTCAGGGGGACCCTGCTGTTGTTGGGTAGTTGCACTAGTTATGCCTGTTGGTTCATTGTACAGGTACACATTCACATCGATTTCTTATATCAGTAGTGATACTCAAACTCCACGTCTGCAGAAGTGGTGTGACTGATTGTAGATAAATAATGGTAGAATAAACGATAAAAGTTTTCCGTGCTTTGTTTCCTTTCTACTAATCAGAATCCGTGGTCTCCAACAAGAACAACAACAACTAAGCCACTTATTTCAAGTATTTGGGGTAGGCTACATGAACCAAAAGAGAATTACACTGGATCGGACACATGGATTAACTTTCTCCACTCATTTCTATCAAGCAATATGCCTTCATTAAGACCTCTAGTTTCTATATCTTGTCTTGTCACATCCATCCATTTTTTCTTCGGTCTCCCCTTCGCTCATTTAACTTGCTCTAAGATGATAAACTCTATTCGCTGGACTGGCGCATCTGTAGATTTACGTCGCACACGACCAAAACCATTATGGGTGATTTTCTCTCATCTTCTTTTCTATAGGGGCTACTCCTATCTTAGTAAGAATATTCTCATTTCTCACCTTATCTCTTCTCGTGTTACCACACATCCAATGAAACATGCGCATCTCTGCTATACTCATCTTCTGGCCATGATATTTCTTTATGGCCCAACATTCCGTGCCATATAACAAAGCTGACCTAATAGCAGTCCGATAAAACTTTCGCTTCAGAAAACTTTCGCTTCAGTCATAATGAGGGTTACGATCGCATAAAACCCCTGTTACGCTCTTCCATTTCAACCAGCCGGCTTGGATCTTATGGTTGACATCACTATTGATTTCTCTATCCTTTTGGATAATAGAACCCAAGTACCTAACATGACTGCTCATCATATCTCTTATCCGTCTAGTGTTACAATATTATAATCCCGGGTCCTCTCTTTACTAAACTTGCACTCCATATTCTCTGTTTTGGCCCTACTTAATTTAAAATCTCGAGATTCTAGAGTTTGCCTGCATAGCTCCAATTTAGCATTTACCCCAGCTCTTATCTCATCGACTAAGACAATATCATCAACAAATAGCATCTCTCCTAGGTATCTCCACACCTCAATAGGAATTCCATCCGGGCCAGCAACTTTTCTTGACTTCATCCTCTTCAATGCCTCTTTAACTTCAGATTCATTAGTTCTGTGCATAAAATTACGATTCATATCATGATACTGAATGGTAAGATTACCCAAATCTTCAGTAGAAGTACCATTAAATAATTTGTCAAAATATTCTCTCTATCTTTCTTTGATTTCTTTATCTTGAACTAAAACCTTCTGATCCTCATATTTGACACACCTCACAGTACATAAGTCTCTAGTCTTTCTCTCTCTCATTCGAGCAATTCTATATATATCATTTTCAACTTTTTTAGTGTTCAATATCTCGTATACTTCTTTGTACACTTTAATTCTTACATTTTGAACAGCTTTCTTAGCCTTTCTTGGCTAACTTATACATCTCAAAACTTACTCCATCACTGTTTCTCTTTAAATCTCTATAAAAGTTCTGTTTAATCTTAATGACAGATTTTACCTCTTCATTCCACCATGATGTGTCTTTACATGGCGGATCACTACCTCTTGACTCACCAAGTATATCTTTAGCTACCCTCTTAATGCAGCTAGCCATTTTATTCCATGTTATATTGGAGTCATCTTGGACCTTCTAATCTGCTTTCTGTACCACTCGGTGTACAAAAGCTCCTTGGACCTTCTTTTAGCCACCACCACTTAATCTTAGAATCTAACTTACATTTAATCTTTCTAAATTTTCTTCTAGTCCGAACATATAAAACTAAGAGTTTATGTTGGGTTACTACCTCTCACTCGGTGTTACCTTATAGTCGATGCAACTACCTCTATCTATCCTCCTAATTAAAAAAAAAATCTATTTGGCTCGCATTTAATCCACTTCTAAAAGTGATCAAGTGAGAAACTCACTTCCTAAACCAGGTATTCGCTAAGATCAAATCATAGGACAAAGCAAGATATAGAATCGAGTTACCTGGTTCACTTCTTTTCCAAAATCAAAACCTCCATGTACACTATCAAACCCACAACAATTAGTTCATATATGTCTATTGAGGTCGCCACCTATGAAAAGCTTTTCTCTAATGTGTATCCCTTGCACTATCTCATCTAAATCCTCTCAAAATTGATGCTTACTCATCAAGTCCTACTTGCGGTGCAGAGGGACTAATAACATTACGAATCTCCCTACCTAAAATAAATTTAACTAGTAAAATTCTATCACCTTCGTCCTAACCTCCACTACATTCTCTAGCAACTGCTTATTTATGGTCACACCTACCCCATTATGATTTCTATCTCTGCCAGTATAATCTAGGGCTTTATAACTCTAGCTTTTTCACCTACCCACTTAGTCTCCTGCACGCATAAGATACTAATCATCCTTCTAAGTGTAGCATCAACTAACTCTGCTAATTTACCTATAAGAAAACCTGTGTTCCACGATGCTAACCTAATTCTATGTTCATGAGCTAACTTCTTCATCCTCACTCGCTCATAAGAGTGTGGGAACTCTTTTCTCATTTGACACCACATCTGGACGTTGATGTGGCGCGTTGCTTCTGGGTGATGATCTAACAACTTTTACCCACTTTTCACTACATCCGGGCTCCGATGTAGCGTGTCGCTCAGTCGAGAATGTCCTAACGAAATTCAGTTCTTGCTTCATGTTCATAGTATGTTACAATATTTTACGTTGGCTGTCACAGGCCTACTATAACTCTTATCCTTTATCCTGACTTGGGACAAGCAGTAAACAGTGTACTGGCGAAGTTAATCCGTGGTCTCCAAGATTGATTAATATTTTGTGTTATAAAATGCAGATAGTTTATATGTGACTAGATTTAAACTTAAATTGTGCAAGTGTATAGTCTCTATGATCTTGTTGTTTCTCCATTGAAATTTACGAATTTTATTTATCATTTTGTCAGGTAAAATTGAATACAGTATTTTCCTCAAAATATTGGACAACAACATTGACATGCCTCGCAGCATGTCTTCAAACACTGGCAGTAGGAATCATAATCAACAGAGAGATGGATTCATGGAGATTAAAATGGAACTTGCAACTTTTGACGATTGTCTTCATGGTAAGATCAATGACATTTCATTTATTCTTTTTTACTATGTTAATGAGAATTTTTCTTGTAAACTCTAATTACTTTACAAGTTGATAACTCTCAGTACCGTTTTTATTGTCCAAGTTCTATAATTTCAATACAACTTTATCATTTATCGCATTCTTATGATATTTTTCTTGACAGGGTGTGTTCAACACGGGCGCCACATTCTGCTTAGTCTCATGGGTGATTGCAAAAAAGGGACCTGTATATCCTTCTATGTTCAATCCTCTATCAGTGATATTCACTATTATCTTAGAATCTTTATTCATGGGTCAAGACATAACAATTGGAAGGTAATTTTTGTTTCTCAACCTTGAGAATCCATTTTCAATCCAAGAAAATGATCACGTACATGTTGATTACATTTTGTTTTTTGACTTACCTTTGAAATTCATCTATGTTAGCTGACAACATGATGTGATGCAGTTTAATAGGCACATTCATTATTATTGGGGGCCTCTATGCTTTTCTATGGGCCAAAGGTAAGGAGCTTGTGGTACAAGGAAGGTCGAAGCAGGCATCAAACGTTTCAGAATCCGAAGAGAATATTGTCCATGATGATGTTTCATTGGTGGATACTGTGCCTCGCCATGAAACCACCAGTGTCAATGAAGATGTTTCGTTGGTGGATATTGTGCCTCGCCGTGAATCCACCACTGTCAATGAAGACTCGCGGTGAATCCACCATTGTCAATGAAGATGTTTCGTTGGTGGATATTGTGCCTCACCATGAAACCACCATTGTCAATGAAGATGTTTTTTTTGATGGATATTGTGTCTCACCGTGCATCCACCAATGCGTTATTGAAGACCAGAGAGAAGATGATTATGGACAAGGATTTCAATTGAAATGTGTACACTATTGGCATGTGATGTGTGTCTAGTTTGTCCATTTGCTACGGTTTTTTTTCATAAGTCTAGTATTTGATGAGGATCCTTATTTTGCTGATGCTTTATTCCAATGAGATGCTATCCATAGTCAATCTCTGGTTGTTTTTGTATGCTAGAATTGTTTCCCCCGCTTGAGATGCACAAACGCTGAAATAATATAGAGAATTGATAATAAAATTTTCACATATTTAATATGAAAGTTAATATATTTGTTATATAATTTATAATATATTATTGATGATATTCTAATATTAGTTTATAGCTAATTAACATTATGAAAATAATATTCTAATATTATAAAATTCTAAAATTATATTATGACATAATTAAATATTTATAGTAATAATTTCAATTATAGTATTAAATAATGTAATATTATGTTATTATAATGTTTCAATATACAATATATATTAATATTATAATTATATGATTAAAGTGTACATACAATTAATATTTAATCTATATAATTAATAATGGATATATATTATATTATAAATAATATATAACATGATATATTAAATATATATATATATATATATATATATATATATATATATATATATATATATATATATATATATATATATATATATATATATATATAATATA
Organism: Agave tequilana; assembly: GCA_038442645.1. Taxonomy (NCBI): domain Eukaryota; kingdom Viridiplantae; phylum Streptophyta; class Magnoliopsida; order Asparagales; family Asparagaceae; genus Agave; species Agave tequilana. The sequence goes on from JAVJIF010014667.1 coordinate 122,289, forward strand.
TGTAACATTAACTATATACTAGTTGATAGTAAATAATATATAATATATTAATGAATAATATATTAAACATTTTCACATATTTAATAAACTATATGCAAATATAATATTAACTATATAAATATGTTCAAATTTAAGCTCATAAATAAATTAATATATTATTAATATGTTATAATAAAATGTTAGATGTCAAAATTTCGTCCAGAATATAATATATATTCAAATATAAGTTAGAACATTTTATTATAACATATTAAATAATGTAATTAATTATTTATATTAATACTTATAATTATAGTGTTAAATAACATAATTAATATTGAGATATTATAAACAAACATATTTATAAAAAAATATATAAAAATATAAGTTGTAATATTATTATAAATATTAAATAATGTAATCAATTAATTATACTAATATTGATAATTATAGTGTTAAAAAATATAATTAATATTTTGATACGTGAGGCTATTATTGAGTGAATTCATCAGCTTTATGGGTGCAAAATAACTGCACTTATCAGTTCTGTGGGTCTCCCGTACTCATTTAGTGCGCTTATTTGTACCCAAAAAAATGATGATTGCACCTATTCATTATAAGATATAGTTCTTCTTAATATTCCAGCTAAATTGCACTTTAATACCTTAAAATTTCAGGGATATTGCACTTAAATACCTTATTATTTTTTTGCTGCACATAAATACCCTAAAATTTTTTTGGGAAAAATGCAATCACAACCTTTTAACAATAGAGCTAAAAGGACAAAATTACCCCCATCTTCCAATTTTATTTTCATGGCAAACTTTAAGTTCTAAACTCTAGTTTTTAAAGAACATAACATGAGAAAAATATGATTAAAATTTCTCCAAGAAAAAAGACAATTTTTATTAATAAATTTTTTTATGATGGTTTTGAAATTTCTTCAAGTTAATCTGAAACAATTATTTATAATTTCAAATTTTTTCCTAAAGTGATTTGGGGTGATAATTCTTGAAGAAAATATCATAGAAGAAGATTAATAAAATGTCTTAAAAAAGGAAGAGTTAGAGAAGAACAAGTATTGAGTTTGTAGTTCATGGGTTTTGAGAAAATGGGATAAATAAAGTTCAAAGAATAAAGATGAATAAGGGGGTATAATTGCCCAAAAGAGCCACAGATTTCTGAAATTAGAATATTTCAAAGAATATTGTAAAGTAGTAGGTTAATAGAGAGTATCAAAGAGATAATACTATAAGATATTTATGTGCAATAAAAAAATCAATAAGATATTTAAATGCAATATCTATGAAACAATAGGGTATTAAAGTGCAATTTAGCCTAATATTCCTTTCTCCTCATTCTCTCAAAATTATTCTTAATTTTCCTAACCTAAACTAATAAGCCCATCCACGTCCCATATCATATTTATATGTAAAACTCATATATTTTATAATATACTAACTAATAATAACTAGATATTAATATAAACAATACCTCTCTCATTTCTCCTTACTTCATAATTAAGTTCATAGAGCCCAAGTCCAATTCTTACTTATTCTTCATTTCTCCCCTCTTATGATTTTGTTTGTAACTTAAGCCCAGCTCATATTAAAGTCCAAGGCTAATTCCTAAATTCTCCTCCTTATTATCCTTTCATTATTTCTTGTAGCGTAAAATGAATCCAACAAAGTCTAACCCCTCTCTTTTCTTTTTGATTTTTTTTCTTTCCCTTTATTTTTCTCTCTCTCTCTCCGATTTCTTCCCTGCTGCCAAGAACCCACCACCTCCACATGTTCTTCTCTCTACCACAAACTGACTAAAGACGTCGTGTGAATGGAAACCACAATTCTCAGACGTTATCGTTTAATTTTTTGAATGTTTTGAAAAAATCCTTGAGATAGTAAAAACCTCTATGCAAAATTAGGAATCAAAACAGTATAAAAATTCATCCC